>JANAVB010038620.1:4692842-4753589 GCA_029216955.1 Iris pallida | reverse complement strand
TATATATATATATATATATAATGAGGGGGGTATATAGATTGGTATTATATAGATATGGTATCACATCTAATTACATGGGTCGATCAAAACTAGATTTAGAGCATATAATGTGTTGTATCATGTGTTGTGTCCTGTATCCTGTGTCCTGTGTCACAGAGTTGTGTCCGAAATAGGGTTAGGGTCCTGTCCCCTGTCCCCCTCCCTCTTCACCCACCCACCCTGCCCCCTGCCCCTACCCCTTGACAGCAAGACCCCCCCTCCCTTGTCCCCTAGACAGTAAGCCCCCCTCCCTGCCCCTCCCCCTACCCCTGCACCACCCCCAACCCTGCCCCCATCGACAGCAAGACCCCCACCCCCGGGTACCCCCACCCCTCCCTCCACCCCTCGACAGTAAGACCCCCCCACCCCATGCACCCACCCCACCCCCTCCCCCCCTCGACAGCAAGATCACCCCAGCTAGGGTTAGGGTTCTCATGTCCGTGTCTGTGTCTAGATAGCTAGGGCTAGGGTTAGGGTTTACCTGAGGATGGTGGCTTCGTCGGAGGATGAAGGCGGCGAGGAGGGTGGCTTCGTCGGATAAGGAAGTCGGCGAGGAAGGAGACTTCGTCGGAGGAGGAAGGCTGGTCGCCGGAGGGAGGGGTCAGCGGGCGAGCGGGGTCGCCAGGGGGAGAAGGGGAGGGTATCGCCGGAGGGAGGGGTCGCCGGAGGGGAGGGTTCGCCGGGGGGAGAGGGGAGAGGGGGATCAAGCGGGAACAAAAAATTTGGGATGAAAAATTGTGATTTCGATCGAGCCAGTAACCCTATATGAAATACGTCAGCGACGTATAAAATCTATGTCGCAAAACGTCGCAATACAGGGACGTAAACAAATATCCATCGCAAAATATCGCCATTCAGTGACGTAATAAACTCTACATCGCGAAACGTCGCTACGCAGCGACGGTCAGCGACGTGTAACACTAGGAGTCGCTATAGTCAATTATCGACGACTGCTTTTTCTGCCGTCGCTAATATACGTCGCTATTCTAGCAGATTTTAGTAGTGTGAGTCTTTGGTTCAGCTCGTCGTTAGCGGTGTCACCCTCAGTTTTCAAAATAAGGGTAAAATGGTCTTTTTTCAAAATTAGGAATATTTAAGAATAATTATTTATCATATATTGTGTTATGGGGGTTTAGTTAGTCGGGTTTGAGTTTCGCCTCGTTTCGACTTGTGTCAGTGACCCGGGTAGCTTAGAACCTAGTTGGGGCACTGATATTAGTTAGCCATGGCCTACAAACCACACTTATTAGGTTAGTGTAATTAAACAAATCCCACTTGTTTAGAATGGTTAGATTATTGACTTAAACTTGACCTTTTTACCCCCAACCACTTGCACTTGATTTGTTTATATCAAAGAGGGACTAATTAGGGGCATCATAGACTTTACAATATAGCCAATCCTAGGAATTAGTGCCTGGCCACCCCTTTGATCATTCATGATCATTTCATTCACAACATAGCCTCCTTTCTCCTCTCTTGTGTTCTTCCCTAATTTAGAGAGTTTTTCCTTTGATTTGATCTTCAAATCATCTCTTTTCTCTATCAAATCTTTCATCAATCCTCTCCATACCATCAAGGAAGGGTGCTAGCAAGGATTGGAAGAAAATATCAAGGAGAGGTGTCCAATTTCAAGGAGAGTCCGTATCGGATTCGTGTTCTTTGGAGTTTTCATTGGGAATCAACTCCCAATAGGTAGCTTTCTCTCCCTTTTGTCATTTTATATAATATTTATGGTTTTGATCCATAAGAACCCACCCCACATGATAGATTCATCATTTAGAATGTTTTAGAGGCTCATTAGAGTCCTCTTTGGGTATTTGCATTGATATTAGTGTTCCCCATGGAGAGATTCCAAAGGGGGCACACCACGTGTTTGTGAAAATGCCAAAATGGACAAGTTGAGGCCTAATTTCATATTTAGATTAGTTAGAGGATAGTTTAGTCATGTTAGATATGCTCCATATAGTTTTCATTAGGTTTCGTACAAGTTTGGCCATGTGTTTTACGCATACATATCATATTTATATGCATATATGTGTTATTTGGTATATATGGGAAAAGTGGACTGTTTTGAGCTATATTTGTATATATTTATGTGTGGTGGTGTTTTGATGTTAGTTAGAGAGATGGAGTTTCATTGCCATTCTCTTTGGTTGGTGGATGTGGTTGTAGTGTGTGTGTAGGAATTGTGGTGGTAGTGTTAGAGTGGTTTGGTGTTGTTTGAGAGTGGTTGATTGGTAATATAATAGAGTGGGTTTTGAGTGGATTTTTGAGTGGTTTGGTTGAGGAATTTGTGAGAGTTAAGGAATATGGTTTAAGGGGGATCATATGAGGGTTTTGGACTGTGTTTAGAGGATATAAGAGAGAGTGTAGGGCTCCACTAGGCAGCCACCACAGCAGCCCCAAGTGGGGACTGCAGCAGCAGCTGCAGGGGGCAACATGCTGCCCCCAATTTCCAACTGTACCAGCAGCTACAGCTGCTGTAGCAGCAGCATTTGGCTGCTTAAATAGCAGCAACAGCATTTCTTGCTGCTTTGCAGCATAGCAGGGAATACCTGCTGTTGGCAGAGTTTACTGTCTAACCCAGGGCAGCAACAGCAGCATCAAGTAGCTGTGAACATCCACTTGTTTCTCTCCCTTTTCTTCTTAGTGTTTTGGTTTAGTTATAGTGTGTGTGTGTGTGTGGTTTTTGGCTAGAAGATTAGAGTATGTTAAAGTTAGTATTTAGTTAGCTATCTATGATAAGTTAGTATGATTTATTTAGCTATATATGATAAGTTAGTTAGAGTTAGTAGTCTAGGATATATGTTAGAAGTTGTAAGAGTTGGTTTCATGAGTTAAGGTAATAAGATAAGTTATCTAAGTTTTAGTTAGATAATATGAGATATCAAGATACCATGGTATGGTATCGAGATACTAGGATAAAGGTTAGAATACCATAGTAGGAGTTGAGTATACTTGGAATGAGGGTAAAGAAGGCTAGGGTATGGGATAGAGACTAAGGTAATGAGATTCCCTTGGTAAGGTAAAAAGGGGTAAGTTAAGGTAATGCCTATAATCTAAGATATGAGTTTACTATATTAAGATATAGATATAATTAGGATGTTATGGTTGGTAATGGTTAGAAATAGTGGACTTAGACTAGTTTTGACCTCGGTTGACCACGGTTGACTGTTTGACCAAAAGTCAACCGTAGCCTAGAAATGACTAGAACTTGACCAAAGTTGGCCAGTTGACCCAAAGTCAACTATTAGTCAACGTTAGTAAAGTTTGGTCTAGAGTTGACCAAAGGTTGACTAGTTGACCAAAAGTCAACTGTAATTCAACATTTGACTTGGATTGACCAAGTTTGACTTGCTTTGACTTAGTTTGACTTAGTATGACTTGATTTTACTTCCAAAACATTATATTGATACAGTATTCCATCTATAGGTCTCGAGGTACTGTTCTTTGACTCAGTTGACATTTTTATTACATATCAGGCAAGTACATTCTCTGATAACTTTTTCAATTTACGATAACTGTTATAATTCACGTACTTAGTATGGATATACTTGTTCTTGACACATTGGTCACACGGATTGGTATTGATGGATCCCGACATGAGATGTTATTCCTTGTTATCTTGGTATATCTTGTGCAAACCCCTTGTAGTTCTTGTGCAGTATATGGACACCGATTCTCGAGGAGACTTGCATCCTTCTCGTAGAATCCCACGTCCTAACGTGTCTTGTTTTGATCCACTCTACCTGTAACACCCAGTTTTCCAAATGAAGGTAATTTTAAAATTTTATAATTTTAATCTTTTAATAATGATATTTAAATCATGATATGATTTTTGGTAACTTTTAAATCATTTTAAAAACTATTTTAAATCATGACTTATGATTTTGGTGTTTTGATAGTGTAACACTAGTGACAGCTTAACCTAGAGCCTAGCCATGTGATTAGGATGTTTCATTTATCATTTCCAGTTCGAGGATATTTTTGTCATTTTGAATTTAATTGAATTTAATATATATTATTTGGAATTTAATGTATTATTAAGAATGGTGTGATTTTAATACTATTTAACTGATTGTCATGTATTATGATTAGCCTAACTTGGTTTGGACCTAACCTAGATTAGTTATAGTTAGTGTTAATTATATTTATTAGAATTTTCAGTAATTTTTAGTATATTTGATTTGGTGCTATTTTAGACTTTGATTAGTGTTGACTTAGGAGACTGTCCTAGAGGCTAACCTAGGTGTAGCACCCAGTTTCCCAAATGAGGATAATTTTAAAATTTTGTGTTTATAATTATTTTAATAATGATATTTAATTCATGATATGATTTTTGGTGATTTTAAATTATTTTAAAATTATTTAAATCAATGACTTGTGGTTTTGACGTTTTGCTAGTGAAACCCTAGAGACTGTTTGACCTAGAGCCTAACCATGTGATTATGATATTTTAATGTCATTTTTGGCCTAAGAATATTTTTGCATTTGACCTCTTTGAATTATTTTGATGTTATTTTATTATTTATGATATTGTTTTGGGGTTATTTGAGTCGGGTTCGAATTTCAACTCATTTCGACTTGTATCGGGGACCCGGGGTAGTTTTGACTCTAGCGGGTCGTGACACGTTTTTAGTGGTGGCCCATGCAGGTCGAGTTTATGTAGTGGTATTCGAACTTGAGTACCACTACAGCCTGCAGTAGGATTAGGATATATTTTGAAGGTACTCAATCACAATTAGGAACCCTTGAGAGATTCCTGGGACGACCCTTGAGAATCTTATTTTAACTTCGATTTGAAAACTCTCTTTTTTCTTGATTGTTTTATCTTTCTTTTATGTTGTTGAATTTGATGGATTATTGTTGAATTTGGGTTTGTATTTATTGATTTTGATGGAAGATTGTTGAATTTTGAATCTTGACGATTAGCTGTAGCATCCGAGTTTGTATTTATATGATTGAAGGATTTTGTTCATTTTTGAGTTTGATGTTCGTTGATAAATTTGATTTGATTTTTGGGTATTTATTGTTGATTTAATTTAATTTTTGGCAAGATAAAATTATATGGGCTAGGTCATCTATGTTATGGAATCTAGTCTTCTATAGTCACATTAGCCAGCATGGTGAGGACATATAGTCTGACTCTGGATATATTTCTCGGGTGTGGGAATTTAAGATTTTTGCAGCCAAGCTAGCGGCACCGCAAAAATGTTAAATACCATAATTCTAGAGATATGTGGATAAGTCAAGGGCTCTGTGATTATCGTAGCCTTGCTTACTAGTATGACGAGGATTTAGAGTACCATGATTGTGGATAGACGCATATGATTATCAGATTGTACCTTAAATATTTTCGAACATGTTTTCTCTACTTTGTTTCAGTCCTTCAAAAAAAAGGGAATTATTAATTGTTTTGTTTTGTTTTGCTTCTCATTATTTAGCTTAGGAGTAACTTTAGCTATTTTATAAACCTTTGTGTAACTTCTTCTATGAATTTCTTCTTAATACAATGAATCGATGTTTTTGCTAGACTTTACCTTGGATTTGATATTTTAACTCTGGATTTCAAAATGGTTCCTTCTTTTAAACAATTAAGCAAAATAGATTTTATCGTTATTTCCTTCTTGCTATTATTTTTGTATTAAATAATAATAAATCGTCTTGATTACACCAATCACCTGTTTTGTAATATTGGTAAGAATCTAATGTTGGTCTTGGTATAGAATCTGATTTTTATATTGGGACATGAGAATATATATATATGAATATATATAGTGGATACTTTCCTGACACTTATGCATGCTACACTTGATTTCCACATATCTAAATAAATATTAATATGTCGTTGATGTTAAATTTTCAAAACCCCAATATTTCTGGTTTTTTGTTTTTACAGTTTAAATTCGTAAGTTAAATATAAATTTCATGTTATTAGTTATGTTTACATCACTACACATGTATGTCATACCTAGAGTTTCATTTAAAAAAAAATTGTTGAGTTTTGTGTTTAAATTTGTCAAATCTGAGACTGTGTACATATTAACCCTTAATACTGGATTTTAAATGTTAGTTCAAATTGTTGTTTTAAATGTAATATTTAGAGCTGTGTACATTGTTGTTGTAGGGATATAATGTTAGGTTTCATATTCTTACATGATAGGTTGTGATAAACATGTTGATGTTCAAGTTTCTCCAAAATCCTGAAAACTGAATATATGTTAACATTTTCACATTGATTTCAAATGTTCAATTTCAGATTTAACATGTAATATTGAACTGTATGCGTAGATAAATGTATGGATAGTATGTTAGGGTTTTATTTCTATCATGTTATGATGTATTGGGACCATTGAGATTGGTTGCGATGTTCAAAATCCTAAAATCTGAAACTGTGTTATGTTAATATTGCACTGGTTTAAATGTTAGCATCTTTTCAGATTTTGTATGTAAATGTTGAACTAAAACTGGGTTTAACCTTTCAATACTAAGCTATAATCCTGTACAAGGACACATACACCCTAACTTAGTATACACTGTCATGTAACCTAATCCTTTTTTTCCCTCTATGTTATGATTATATATCTAGATAGATATATATAGAGCTTAGGCATACATGTTATAATATATAAATACATAACTAAGTCTCTACCTTTATATATATATATATATATATATATATATATATATATATATATATATATATATATATATATATATGGTTAGCCATACAAGTTGTGATTAAATAGATTGTATATTGTAGATTGTTAACCCATATGCCATGATTAGTGTAACTTGATAGTTATTGTTTGAAATCCAAATCCTCATATACACTTTCATGTATATTCACGTACACACACGCCTACTATCTAACCATATGAACACGTCCCCATACACACAATGCTAGCTTTTCCCTCTCTAACGCTGTCTCTCTATATATATTGTGATTGGATTTCAATGCAAGTGATTTTTCAATTCCTTAATTTTTAAATTTGATTTTCTGTACCTTTTATTTTAAATAATTGGTAGTTTCCTTTATTTTATTTTGATAATGACCAATTTTTATATAGGATGGTAGACAGCTCTACAACCTTGATGATTGTTGTTCCTTTACCTTCCCAATTAAGACACCCTAGATTGTTTGTGTGTTGATACCATAGTACTGTTTTGACCTAGAATGACCAGTGCACCTAGGTGAGACTTCCAACTGCTACGGTATGCCCTGACCTTGTATATTATTCCTTCAAATAGCATGATTTAGATAAAAAAAAATTAGACCTTGATTGTTTGGAAATAGGAACGTCATCCCATTAGTATCAGTTGTAGATATATATAGGTTAGTCCTGGATGTGGGGATGTGTATCTATAAACATATAGCTTATGAGATTTATGAGAGATTATAGTATCAGCCTTGATAGGATGTACTAGTCTTTTGGTGAGTATAAATGTGTTATGAGATATAGGGGCCTATATGTCTTAGTAATGCATCGTTCCTATGGTAATAGAATGTATTAATAGATGGTTAATAGGAAGATAATAGTTTGAGCATACCTATAGCCTATGATCAGTTCCTTTTCATCCTTAGTTAAGACCACTTTAAAATAGGTCCAGTCCCTTAGATATAGGTTCCAGTCCATATTTTATTGAAGTTCCATTACCGCCGTACAGCAGAGCAGTATTGGAGGTATTCCTAGATTGACACTTTTTAGATGTCCGTTTATTATTCCAGTGTTAGGAAGTGTTACCTTAGATATTGGGTAGGTTAGATGCTCTAGAAGGAGTACTATCGATCTTAAATTTCGAGGACAAAATTTTTCTAAGGTGGGTAGAGTTGTAGCACCCAGTTTCCCAAATAAGGGTAATTTTAAAATTTTGTGTTTATAATTATTTTAATAATGATATTTAATTCATGATATAATTTTTGGTGATTTTAAATCATTTTAAAATTATTTAAATCAATGACTTGTGGTTTTGACGTTTTGCTAGTGAAACCCTAGAGACTGTTTGACCTAGAGCCTAACCATGTGATTATGATATTTTAATATCATTTTTGGCCTAAGAATATTTTTGCATTTGACCTCTTTGAATTATTTTGATGTTATTTTATTATTTATGATATTGTTTTGGGGTTATTTGAGTCGGGTTCGAATTTCAACTCATTCCGACTTGTATCGGGGACCCGGGGTAGTTTTGACTCTAGCGGGTCGTGACACTAGGTCATGACTATTTGGTTAGGTTATGGAACCCTAGCTTTACCTAAGTTAGTGACATTTAACTCATTAGAATTTATTTGGAGAAATTATGATTTGATTAGGCTAGTTAATGGCTTGTGGTTTAACAAGTCATGACTTGTGACTTAAGCCTTAGAGGCCCAACCCAACACTTGTAGAGCCCTAACCCTAGCCTAATCCAGCCATGACCAGCCACCTTGGTATTTCCCCCTATTTAATGCTCCTAGAAATTAGGGCAAGCCTCCCTTAGAATTATTTCTCAAGTTTTAGAAAGAGGTTAGTCTCCATCTTCTTTAATTCATAGAAATTCCATTTCAATTTATTTTTCCCCCCAAACCAATTGCAATAGGACCTAAAATTATTGTACTTGCTGTTGGCATTGAGAAATTTCAGGGGAGAATCAATTTGAAGGAGATTGGTGGCTTGAGGAACCACTTTCATTTGGGGCTTATTGAGCCTTTGCACACCCATAGGTAAATTTGATTCTACACTATGAAATGTTGATTTTATTGCATATCTAGGAAGCCTTAGGCCTACCCTAGCTGTAGGTGTAGCTAACCCTAGGATTCGTGTCCGATACGTGTACGTATCGGACATGTATCAGTTCATGTATATAGGTGTTTGACGAAATACCCCAAAGGGCATTTCGATTTGTTTTTAGGAATGTAATTGAATAGGAATTAGGGTTTTAACCTTGCTTACGGGTTTCCATTGCTCTGAGTCGCTCTTGGTGTCGTGTCGAGTCGCCACGGACACACGGACACCCGGTTGCACGCGCGCGCGGGGGCAGGTTGCTTGCCCTGCTGCTCTGGGCTGTTTACGCTGTGCACATGCCACTAGGACACGTGCTACTTGACACACACGATGGGGCATGGACTGACACCATGTGTGTCAAGTTTCACGACCTCTCGTGTCGAGTCGAACACGTATTTGGGCCCGTACTGGGTTTATACTGACACAGTTCACGTGGATTTTGGGTTCGAATACGCGTATTTTGACACGACACGGCGGCACGTCGACACGAGTCAGGGTGATACAGTCGTAGCCTGACACTTGGCGAACTCGTAGGTGAGTGCACGTGACACGAAGTGTCCTGTGTCGTGCTCTGGACACGGCTGAACTCGTGCACGAGGATTGGTCCAGTTTTGTACTGTTTTTGGTTCGGGGCTCTTTGGACACGTTTGTGTCCACTTGGGTGGACACGAATGACACACCTAGACACGTCTTCATGTGGAGAACACTCAGCACACACTGATTTTGGGTTTTCGATTTCAAATGGGTTGAATTTTGTCGAGCCCCCCATTCACTGATACACAGACTTATGTTTTCGATTTTTCTGGATTTAAATGTGTTCAACCCATTCTTTTATGATTTAAATTGCCATGTTCAATGCACTTACACCTGTATTAGTTGCTGCTAGGATGTTCACACATGAGTTTGAGCTTTGATTGATTTTCGTTTGGATTTTGAATGTAGAGTGGACTGAAATGATAAATTGAATCACACTATTTTTTCTGAAATTAATGTCTAACTTTGATTTCCTGTTTTAAACTAATTTGAATGTTAAGATTCACGATTAATCATCTATACATGTGTAACTACATTACTGCAATGTGGGAAAACTGATTTGTGATAGGTTTTAGGTTTTAAATTGGATTTTGATATTGGGATTGGGATTGAATGTGTGACTGATACTCTATGCACTGAACTATGTTCAGATTTTTCCCTCCTAACTGAGTTTGATGTTCAAATTTCAGGTTAGATTCATGTACACTTGTGTTATCCATTACTAGAGTGTTGGTTTGTGTTGTGTTAGAATTTAGGATTCAATTGTTGAATGGATTAGAATTCAATTGGTTTGGACAGTGAACTGTCATTGGGTTTTCCAAATCCTGATAATTAAATTCCTGTTTTAAACTGATTATTGAAAGTTTATTTGCTAGAATTAGATCCATTTACATTGTTAGTTCACTGGTTCATGTCATTCATGTTAGTTTAGGTTCATTGGAATGGGAATTCGAATTGGGTATCGATGGTTTGGATAGAAGTTAAACTGTTAATGTTGCATTTCCTTAAAACTGAGAATTGATTTCCTTCTCTAAACTAAATTCTCATGTATAGTTCACTGTTCAGGTTACACAATTTCCATGACACACTCACTGATTTCCAGTACATTGTTTTACCTATTTTCTGTTTTACACTGTTAGCCATTAACTAGTGAACAGTCAAATAGTCCAATATCAACTGTCTTGATTTTCCCTATTAGAACTGTCATGTGATTCACACTAACACCCTTGCATATTTCCTTCTCACTAACACTCCGTGTACACTCACTGTTTTTCCAGGCCTCACCCTCACTGTTCCAGGTTTATACCATGCCACACTGTCTTGTATTGTGCACACACATGCTAATTACATAACACTCTCAAGCCTAACACACACATGTTTCCCATTCACTGATTTCCCTACACTCTCTTGACACATGGGCACAATTGTTACACTGTCTTTCCTATTTCACTCACTGTACTGAATGTTCATTTCACTCTTGATAACAAGAGTTGATTTTCTAGCCTTCACTGTTCTGAATTCAGGGTATTATACCCATGTGCTCACTGATTCAGGGACACTTGAACACAGCACCCTGTTGTCTCCCTCACTCTCACTAACACACAACCCTATCATGTATCTCACACACACACCCACCACATTGTACTTTCCTTCTCTATATATATGTGAAGGTATATATATATATATATATATATATATATATATATATATATATATATATATATATATATATATATATATATAATAATGTGTGTGTACTATTATATATATTATATATAAATGTATGTGTATATATACACATGTATATTTATGGGTATGTGGCATGTACTTATACGTATCCTATATATAAGTGTATTCTATACTATATTAGATACATTATTAGGATGTGTGTTACCATATTATTCTCTATGTATAATGTGTGTTATACATATAGGTGGCCTATATGCTAGTGCATTCTATATTATATTATATAGCTATATCAATATGTGTGTTACAATTTATATATATATATATATATATATATATATATATATATATATATATATATATATATATATATATATATATATATATATATATTGTCATGTGTATATGTGATTTATGGTTTAGGCATGGTATTGCCTAATAGCTAGTCTAGGGCTCTTAGCCTATGGGTGGCTTGAATTCCAGTATAGAGTCTAGATAGACTTGTATAGTCTTGTTAGACCTAGAATAGACTAGTTAGACTAGTATAGACTTGTTTGACTTAGGTTTGACCTAGTTTGACTTCTTGAGTTGACCAAGAGTTGACTTTGGTCTAGATTGACC
Organism: Iris pallida; assembly: GCA_029216955.1. Classification (NCBI taxonomy): domain Eukaryota; kingdom Viridiplantae; phylum Streptophyta; class Magnoliopsida; order Asparagales; family Iridaceae; genus Iris; species Iris pallida. The sequence continues at coordinate 4,741,944 of JANAVB010038620.1, read as the reverse complement.
TAGATTCATGTAGAATGCATTAACTTGCATCTTATTATCATTTTAGACTCATAGTGACTCGTACTGTTCTATAGGAGACATACACCACTCCTCGGACAGTATATATTCTCCAGATTCTCAGGATACAGGCGAGTACATTCTCTGATCATTTCATATCTTGTTTAGGATTATATTTCCTGCTTTAGATTACTTTACATGATGCTGACACATTGGGAACACGGATTAGTACTATATGGATCTGGTTGTGCGATGTTATCCCCTTAGCGGATACATCGGGTATTCGTGTTTGTGTACTTTATCGTGAGCATCGTGTACTCCTTGTATTTGTGACATTCGTGTACGAAACATGTGAATCGTGTATAATCGTGTATTCACATGACCTTCGTGTACAATAACATAACTTAGCTAGATCCTTGTGTATTGATTGGGGCGGAAGAGTAGAAGTGGTTATGTATTCAATCCAGTAGATTACTCGTGTACAAACCTCTGTAGATTACTCGTGTACAACATCGTGTCGTTTACATAACCATCTTGTGCTCTGAATCACTAGTCACTGTTAGTTCTCTATATACGGTAGCTATTTATTTACAGTCTTCTTTTTTCATCATGTTATTTCTTCAGTTCCTGTATCTTACTCTCTAGCATGTTTATATTTCTTAACCTGTTATGATTTTGTTGAGATGTACTGTACTCGCTCCCGTCCTGACTGGACCAGTTAAAAATTTTACAGTGAATGATGAGGCTCTGGTGTCTACCCCTCATGGTGCAGCTTTAGACAACACTTGTGTCTTGGACCACTAGCAGTTGACGACACTCCTTTAGATTAGAATGTCTTACTTTTCTGGATTACTGTATGTAGATTCTGAGATATTTGGGATATGTACTTATTTTAGACACTTAGAATTTTAGATTATATCTCTGTGTTTTCATTCTGGATATTTATCTATCTATCTTTATCCTGTTCTACCTTAATTGTGGTTGAGATATATTCTGTTATGTCACCCCCATTCGGGGAGTATAACTGTTTATTACCTTAAACTGTTAAATGTTGTGACCTAGGACAGCGTTCTACCGCCGACACTGCGGCGTAGGGTGGACGTACCCACGTCTCGTGCCCTTACTCTAGGGTGCGGGTCGTGACACTACCAGTCGGGGGCGAGGAGTATTAGTGTAAATGTGTGGTCATTATCCGCCTTACTTATTCTTGTAGACCTTGTGAATGCCAATCCTACACTCCACGTATAATTGGCTAGATTATTAGACCTTGTTCAGACCCAAGTCGGCCACATATCGAAGCTAGTACTCACACACCTAGATAGATGATTCTTCATTCTTGTACATTACATGATCAGTTTTACTTGTCTTGTTCTAGCTCTATTTTACAACTTACCTTGCCATGATACTTACATGTACATTTCCATTACTCCTGTATATACTCTCTATTTACAGTCTTGTCGCTTTTATCCTATCGTGTGAACTGTCGTTAGTTAATTGTGCTCGTTCCATCCTGACTAGATATGTTGACAAATATTACAGATGATGGTGAGGAGGACTGTTGTGGTCCTCACGACGTATTGGGCATAGATTTGGAGACCCTGGTCCAGCAGGAATTAGCCCCGACTGATGAGGCTTTAGTTGCTGCTCAGTTAGACTAGGATTTTGGACTGGACTCTGTCTCTAGCTTGCTACTCTATGCATATTATTATTACAGATATTGTATAACTATATTACTTTGTGACACTCTTTCTCTCTGTTGAGCTGGATAATTGCACTTTGTGATTTATATCTATCTTGATTTCGTGATATGATTCTACCTACTAGATTGTGATTGAGATTATCAGTATTTTATATTATATCATCCGTGCGGAGATGACATGTTATATATATTGTTTGTCAGCTAGCAGACCTACAACGTTCTACGCTATTTTTACGGAGTAGGTTGGACGCTGTTACGCACTTGTGCCCTTACCCAGGGTGCGGGTCATAACAAGTGAACACTCTATACACCCCTCTGATCGTGAGATTTCTTTATCTCAGGATGCTACTCTAATTCCCCCTGGCCGAGCGGGTTCCGATGCCCCAAAAACGGTCATGAAAATTATGTACTTGTGCACAAGTTGTCCAGGACCAATACTGTCACGACCTGCACCCTGATTAGGGGCACGAGTACGTGGTTACGTCCAGCCTACACCGCAGTGTCGGCGGTAGAACGCTGTCCTAAGTCAATCATCTAACAATATATAAGGTATCTGTACAGTATATACACTCCGAATGGAGGTGACATTGCAAATACAGTCTCAATCACATCTAAGGGAGAATACGATAAAAGATAGATAGATATAAATAGAATGAAACCACAGAGATACAACTAGATAGTGTTCTAAGTGTCTAAGATAATACAAATCCAGAAACATCCCAAATCTCAAATACAGTAATCCAGAGAATAAATACAACTGAAAATGACTAATCTAAACTAATGGTGTCTCATCCACTGCTAATGGATCCTGTTGGAGATCCAGGGGTAATGTCTCATCAAAATCTATCCTAGCTATACCCGTAAAAGGTAGAGCAATCAGCTAACATGTACTCTGTAAACATCAACGGTTATCTTGTCAGGAAAATGAGCAAGTACAAACACTAACAGCAGTTCCATATGAATTGAAAAATTCTATAAGAGACAGTATAATAAAATACAAGACAAAGATATGGGAAGACTTTGGAGCTATTCGAAAGTCGAGCTACAACCCGTAAACCAAACAAGGAACGGGATTGTAACCCTTCTCCCGAACAGAACCTAGCCTCCAAATCAAGGTATAGCATAACGTAGAACATGTGAAATACAGGACAAAATCAACAGAAAATATATAACAGGATGTGAGTACTGAATAGGACGACAGTATATATATATATATATATATTTTATATATATAGATATATATATATATATATATATGATGACTTGGAAACTATTCGGAAGCCGAGTTACAACTCGTAAATCAAACAAGGACCGGGGTTGTAACCATTCTCCCGAACAGAACTTAGCCTCCTATGATAAATAAATATAAAATGTGCCTTGAATTATTAGAGCGTTATGTGATCGGCTTTGGGTATGTTACAGGACAGGTTATCCACTTGGCCCGACAATCACATGAAAATCTCTGAAAAGGTTCATGCAGGCCAACCTGGATAACAAGCACATGGAGGAATCTTCTACACCCTATGTGAGGTGAGAGTGGCACAAGCAAATATAGTGACAGGAGGCTTTGATCATATAGCCCCTAATAATTCTCCACCTCCGAATAGTATAATGGATCTGGACATGACACGTCATGACACGGGATTCCATAAGAGGATAGCAAGTCCCCTTAGAAATTGGTGTCTATATAAGTACAAGAAATAAAACAGGAAATGTACCAATATACTAAGAAAATCTAGGAACAACATCCCATGTCATGATCCAACATATACTAGTCCGTGAACTATCGTGACTGGAAATCGAGTAAGACACTACAACTGAATCGGATATAGCAGATATCAAGACAATGAAAACTATTAGTGAATGTACTCGCCTGCGGTGCTGAGCTGTCAAATGGGGTCGATGCTCAGAGTGATGCCACAAACCTAAAGATGAGATATATATATAAGCTAATTAGGGTTCAACGGTTTTAGGCAGAATTATATAGTATAAGCTATGTAATCTAGGTCAAATCTCAGTCCAACTAAGTCAAATTAGGTCACACTGAGTCACACTAGGTCACAGGAAGTCAAACCATGTCAAACTAGGTCAAACTAGGCTAATATTGACTAACAGTTGACTTTTGGTCAACTGGTCATCCTGGTCAAGTTCTGACATTTCTAGGCCAAGTGTTGACTGATAGTTGACTTTTGGTCAAGCAGTCAAACTTGGTCAACCGAGGTCAAAACTAGCCTAAGCATATTATTCCTAATATTTACCTACCAAGATACCATATATCTTGGTCAAATAGGATCAACTCTAATCTAAGAATTAAAATATCAAGTTGTACCTCGTTATTCGTACATCGAAACCTACGACACGCAAATTGAGATAAGATAATCAACGGTAAGGTTAATAATCTTATCACAGCGATCCACATGATCATCTTGCCAATTTCAGCGATGTGAGATCACTGGAATCGACTGATCTCAGTTTCGTTGTATTAATTCCGAAATACGAACTTAATAAGAATTAATTATAATAAAAGGTAATACACAGAGAAAATATCTACAAATATTTTCGGATGATGAAACAAACATCACCAACGTGTCCAGAATGGTCAAATTAGCTTGGATAGCCTAACCATAAGTCCAATTTGGACACAGGGACAAAAAGGTAATTTCGGGTCAAAACGGTGTCCGTGTCGGACCCGCTTTGTACCAAAAAACGTGCAAGAATACTAGGCTACCAAACCTAACAAATTATATGTCCACGAATCCAGAATGTCGATACGAACCCAACGGTATATCCAGAATTGGATTTCGCTGGCCTGATCTCAAATTGGTCCGTTGACCAGGACATTAAAATTTCGATTTGTACGAAAAAGTGTGTCAGATTCAATGTACTCAAAACTCAGCAAATTATATGTCAACGAGTCCAGAATGACGATACGAACACAACGGTATGTCCAGAATTGAATTTCGATGAGCTGATCTCAAATTGGTCCGTTGACCCGGATATTGGTATCCGACTTGTACCGAAATGCGTGTCGGAACCAATGTCCACTAAAATCTAGCAAATTATAAGTCAACGAGTCCAGAATGACGATACAAACTCAACGGTATATCCAGAATTGGATTCCAATGAGCCGATCTCAAAATGATCCGTTGACCTAAACTGTGGGGTCCGCTTTGCACCAAAATACGTGCCAGGGCTCACGTCCTCCAAATCTAACAAACTTTATATAAAAATATGCCAGAACGACGCCACGAATCTATTGGTGGTATCGAAAATTTAATTCGGAGTCCCGGGTTCAAAAATGGAAATTAACAACTTGGAAATTATGAATTGGGCGGCCAACTTTGGCGTCGAATTCAACCAATCAAACGTGCTCACAATAAAAAAAAACTTAAGGGATAGGAAGAGGGTTATACTAGCTACGCATAGGAACCAGTGGTACGCCAGACGGAGCTGTGATGGAGGAGATACGAACCGACGAAGTTGGCTCCACAAAACTGTCCAAAAATAACACAATTTAAACGGTCAACTTTGTGGCCGGTTTTGATGTATCAAACGATAAAATTAACGGACGAAAATTGAGAAAAGTGAAGATGGATATACCGAGATTGTGACGCAGCAAAGAGTTCGTCGATCCAACGGTCAAATTTTTCGAAAAACACGCACGAAGTCGCAGTGACGGAACGTCATTTCTGGATCCATTCCGAGCTCGCGCCGACGGGATCCCGTGCAAAATGCACAAATTGCCTAGACGGCACGTCCTGGAGGATGGTGGCCGCCACGGGAAGGTACGATGGAGGTCGCCCGGCCAGGGGGTGACCGGCCACGACGGTCGTGGCGCCGGCGGCGGCGCCTGCACCGCGCGGCCAGCAGCCCATTTTCGGCCTGCATTGCTGGCTGCTGCTGCCATTGCTTGCTGCGGCTGCAGTTACGGGTGGCTGCGCTGGCCTGGTTGTCACGCCCCAGTACCGAAATACGGGGACGAACTAGGCCAGCTACTCCATATGAGGTACGTAACGTCATACGGCGATCGTGGCTGTCGAGAGACTAGGGGGTACATGCTACAATCAAGTCTCCTATGGTCCCACAGAGCTCTATGTCTCAATCAATTAAGTCAAATCAGCAATTAAATGAACATTAAAGATAAAGCAGTAAGGCGTCCCTGACGCTTCATCAAAATGATCATGAGAGACTAGCTTTATAATTTAGCTATCTCAGAGAGTCAGGAGTACAAAATTATACACAGCTGCAGTCTGTTTAATTACAATTATGTACTGACACAAAATATCAAGTAATCCGGCTAACAGGTGCCGATGGCTAAACGCCGCAAAAGTATAAGCATGAGTGGTGGAGAAGAAACCCACTCGAGTCCCCGAACCGCCATGCTCCTAGTATGCACCATGGATGTCAGGGAGGAAGATCGTGTCCTCTGGCTCTGCTACGAGATCTGGCCAAACAAAACCAGCGGGGTCAGCCCCGAATAGCAAGTACCGCCAAAGGGGCACAAGAGTTAAGATTAAAAACCCAACTAAAAGAATAACTGATAATAGTAATACTTAAGCTACTATTATAGGGTAGCGCAACATCCTCGAACCCCCATATGACACCCTTATAACCAAACAAGGACAAAAGGTGCCGCATGGAGTCGGGGCGTGTCGTACTCTATAACTTTCACATAAGTTAAAAGGTATAAACCATAAAAATCTCATGATCGTGACTTCGGTCGATAGCCTATCGCAGCACAATAACCAACCCAACAATCAAACAAGAACATGGGTTAGATCATGTACCATGATAGACCATGTTCCTCAGTCATTCACAGAAGTAGCACTTCACAGCCAGAATAAGTCTTCCGTTCATAACTTCGGTCCACAGCCTGTCATAGTACGATAACCAACCCAACAATCAAACAAGAACATGGGTTGGATCACGCACCATGACAGTCCGCTTCCCTCAGTTATTCACGGAAGGTAAATAGGAAACATGCAAGTCGTTTTCACGGCCAATCAAGTCTACGAGCTTCTAGTGGGACGAGGTTATCCTCGCGTCATGTTATTAGAAAATCCTCAGATCGTATCTTTCCAGCAAGGCTAGCCAACCCAGGGGTTCGCGTAGACAGGTGTCATGGAGCACAGGTCCCTCGTGAGGCCACCTTGCCAAGACATGTAATATATAGCAGGAATTAATCGGATACAGTCATCCACTCGTTGCGGATGACACAGTATCCGTGGAGACCAGCCGGCGCGCCAAGACAATATCTCAGGGCGACTGGTGTAACACGATCTCGGGACTCTCCTCTCCCCATGCATCTAGTATATTCAGTTGCCTAGTTTAACCCTAGGTGAAATCTTGGACTCTCATGCTGTGGCCTGCATGATTATCCTCCTAAAGGCGTACTTTAGTACGAGTACCCTAAGTGAGGATCCATGTCAATCAGTATGTCAACATGTGCTACCCTCCTTAGTGTAATGCATCATTACAAATACGCCACGGGGAGTTACGAGTCATTTGTCGAGCATGAACATGAACTGGGACATTCAGGTACATGTATCAGGTAGGAACACTTTGTTCTCCGGGGTCACATCAGTACTCATATCATGCTCGGGACAAAAGGCGTAAGGATATAAAATGGGCATATAATATCTAATAAAATATCAAAAGCATACGCACAACAAGGCAGCGTGCGTGAAGAGTTACGCAGGCTCAAGGGAAAGAGCAGCGTAAAAAGTCACGCAAGCTCAAGGGAAAGAGCTGCGTGAAAAGTCACGCAAGCTCAAGGGAAGAGCTGCGTGAAAAGTCATGCAGGCTCAAGGGAAAGAGCTGCGTGAAAAGTCACGCAAGCTCAAGGGGAAGAGCTGCGTGAAAAGTCACGCAAGCTCAAGGGAAGAGCTGCGTGAAAAGTCACGCAGGCTCAAGGGAAAGAGCTGCGTGAAAAGTCACGCAAGCTCAAGGGGAAGAGCTGCGTGAAAAGTCACGCAGGCTCAAGGGAAGAGCTGCGTGAAAAGTCAAGCAGGCTCAAGGGAAATAGCTGCGTGAAAAGTCACGCAAGCTCAAGGGAAGACACGCTTCCAACAGGAAGCGTGCTCAAACAGGAGCACACTGTTCACTGTCTTCTCCAAAACAGCAAGAACACCATGGCTGAACCCAAGCTTCAAAGTATCATAACTTGGCCATCCGAACTCCAAATCCAGATTTCCAAAGCTCCAACTTGGGTGAAACTGAATGCTCTTCCACATGGAAGCATCAAAAACCCATAAAATCCAACTAAAGTAGATCAAACCATGCAAAATCCAAAAATGATTAAAATTTAGATCTACAAAAATCAAAGCTTCAAAATAGAAATTTCCAAGTTCTAAACTAGTATAGATTGAGGAGAAGAACATGTTTTGGCAAATAGTTTTGTAAGAATCATTAACAAAATAATGGATCCTTCTCTTGAGCAAGTTGGTACTTGCCTCGGTTGGTGGAGGAAGTAAATGAGAAGAAGTAAATGAGAGGAGAGAGAAGGAGATGAGTTATTATATAGAATCTTGAACCCATGGGTTCATGATGAACCAAAGGGTTCATGATGAACCATGGGTGAACCAAGAATAGGTTACCCAAATGAGCCAAAACTGTAGGCCCAAATGCAGAAAATAAATTAGGAAATAATATTTTGTCGAATATTTTTGGGAAATGCATGAAGAAATACTGCATAATAAGTATCGTATAAATTCAAGGTAAATACAATTTATGGGTTTACGTATTAAAATACGTATTCTAGGATTAGGGAGTGACACTGGTGGGCCGGCGCGGCCACAGTGCGGCAAGGATGGTGGTTGAAGTGGTGGATGTGGTGGTGTAGGCTATGGTGGGGGCCGACTATGGTGATGGTGGTGGTTGGTGATAATGGAGGTGGTTGAAGTGGTGGTGGTGATTGGTGTTGAATGAGGAGGAGAAAGGAGAGGCTGGTGGAGGAGCTCGAGAAGGGGGTGGCTTTGCTCTGCCAGGGAGGAGGAAAAGGTTGGCCATGGGGGTCAGCCATGAAGGGATGTTGTATGGTGATGGTGTTGAATGAGAGAAATAAAGAGAGAGAGAATATATGTGTTTTGTAATTAAAGGGAGGAGAGAGAGAGTATACTCCACCTGGGTTTTAGGGTCGGCCTATGTGAGAGGGGTTTTTGTGTTGGCTGCTATGGAGAATGGAGGGTGGTGATGTAGATGTATGAAATTGAGGGCTAGGATTTAATGAGAATTAGATATCTTCTAGGAATTTTTAATAAAGGAATTTTCCATTAAATATATAAAAAAGGTAGACTGGGTATTTAATATTTTTTAAGGGCAAAGAGAGTGAGGGTGTCATGAGAGAGGGTAACATGAAGCTTGTACTGGGTTCGGTTGAGCCGGATCGGGTCAAAATCGGACATGGTGCAATAATTGAATTTAAATAGATATTTATGATCACGGGTAAATAATTAACATGTGGGGACTCAAATAAATGGGACACAAGTATCATGTGGGTAGTAGGCTTCGTGTGGGCCATGTCCATATTTTGGGTCGACTAGGTTGGATCGATGTTGGGTCCCGAAATTAAATTGGAAGTCATGTCACAAATTACGATGGATAATTAATTGGCCTAAATTGACCCAAAAGTTGTGCGAAGAAAATAAAGCACAAGATGGTGTGTCTGAGTGGAACACGAAGGTCATGGGTGAAGAGTGTCTCGAGTAGATCATGCATGAGAAGTTGGTTTCAAGAAAAAGACTAGTCTGGTGATCCTAAATTAAAAGTCATGTAACGTGCATATGATGATCAAGGAAAAGAGTGGGAAATCAATTAATAATTAATCAACAATCAAATGGTCTAAATTGACCTGAAGTTGCGCGAAGCAAAAAGAGTACAAGGGAACAAGTTTTAGTGGAATATTATATACCAAAATGAAGGTAATCATGTCTACTACAAAACTCATGAAGAAAGTTTCCAGAGATGAACATCCCTGACACTCCAAATATCAAAGGCACGAAAAAGTACATTAAATCAAATAACAATCAAATAATAATATTTATTCAAAATAATTGATTTATAAAATTAAAAAAAAAGTCCTAAATTCAGGGGGCTTACATCCTACCCACCTTATAAAAATTTTGTCCTCGAAATTAAAATCATCTAATAGGTTAAGCTAAAACATACAACTGCTATGGCTACAGTACCCACTGTGCTACCCTTGTGATCATCTATGTTGTTTCTCTCTACAGGTATTTTGGTTCAGGTTCAACAAATTTATTTTATTTAAAACTATGTCATTTTACCCCTTAGAATCTAAGCACAAGATCCTAGTCCTTAATATGTAGTCATAAAATATAATATTTTATTACTCCTTCTTAGATACCTTAAAAACAATCTATACTACCAAAGTAATCATTTTTAATAGTTTCTAAGTCCACTATAGTCAGTCACTCATATCTGTCTATAAACTTAACCCAATAAATCCCTAGGAAAAATATACTCATCACAATCACACATAATAACATATTATAGTTATACTACAAAATCTGCTATCAAGGTTTGTCTATCCTATCATCAATAATAGAAGGTAACAAGGACCTAAGACTGGGTCTAGCACTCCATATCAATATTCAGACAAGGTAAGGGTCAAGCAAGGCATGAAAGATTGTCGAAATATTTTCAAGAATAGTACGAGACCAAACGAGATGCATAGGACATAATCAAAATAAAACTCAAGAACCATAATACGACGGATGGTTGCAGTGCACAGCTGCCACGCCAGATAATATAGGTTCCTGAACTTAACTTGGCCAAATTCGTAAAATATTTCCAAATAATTTTTGCAAAAATAAACGAGAAGATGTTAGTCAAAATGCTTAGGGAGTGGTCCAAGTAGAATTCGAGAAACATATTTAACCATGATATCGTTATCCGAAGTCATACCTCGCCAGTATTTCTCTGGAAGCAAACTCCCGATTTCGTAATACAAGGATAAATATACTTTTCGAACCTTTCCTGAATCAATACATGAGGCACTTTCAACAATTATCGGAAAGGACAAAAAGAATTTCCCAAGAGGTTAGCGAAAAAGAGTTTAGTCAAATCATAGGAAAGATGGAACACAAACAATCATGTTGAGAAAATCCTATTGTGGATGTTGATAGACAGAGTTAACCAAGACGGGGAAGAATGATGATAAGAATTTTGTTCTTGCTCATCCGGTCATAACAAAGTGATCCGATTTAAGATATAATATGCTAACCATATATGTCTTCCTGAAATTATGTTGCCAGAATTTTCGCCACGCCAGTAAGCATTGTAACGCCCCAGTCCCAAAATATTTGAGACTAGATACGTTTCATGCCAGCTGTATACATACGAGTAAATGAAAGGCTCGTATGTATACATAAGCTGTAAAATATAGAAATCTATGCTCAAACTAAATAACTCTTATCCACAAATATGAAGGTTTAATGATATGATCAAATAGTCATTTGTACAAACGTTGGACGGAGACATATCCGCTACCAACAAATTTAAATAAGAAAAAATGTACAAATAAATAACTTGGTCGAGCGAAGCAAATGACGAGTCCAAGAGCAATCATCACGAAGGAAGGAATGGCCTTAGCTAGAGCACCTGTAAGACACCACGAAACACACACCTGGAGAGATCATCCGGTCCTCAGAGGGACGTAACAAGAAACATAATATCATGCCAATAAACTGAATAATAAAAGGTCAACAGAAAATATGCATGAGTAAAGGTTCCTAACCATTCTATGTGGAATGCACTTTAGAAGACAACGTTCTACGCAGGAGCTTAGGTGTTCAGCATAGATGGAGAGAGAATGGTAGTCGGTAACGCCCATAAGAGACACTATCGACTATGGACAGAAAGTAGCGCTCATCCGAGTCACTATCGGCCCCGGGATAGTAAGTAGCGCTCATACGAGACACTATCGGCCCAAATCTATGTGTGTACTGAACATGTAGCCCCTACGCTAATAACTGTCTCCTTCCTCCCCATGATACTATACATGTGTCGACTCCACGACACTGTTTAATCCTTAATAACTGCTAAGTCTTCTACACAATCTATTAGCAGTTATATCCTAACGCACAGCCTGTACGCACTAATGATCAGTCAACACGCAAGTCCGTATCTATATGTGACTCACAACTCACACACAACCCGTGGCACATCGTGATAGTTTATGAGATGCTATAAACATATGGTAGTCACTTAACTCTAAGCCAATTGCATAAAATATAGTAATTTGCATGTACATATAATTTAGAAAGAAACAACTTAAAAATAAAAAAACATGCATGAAATTGAGCAGGAAATTTAAACAGTAAAGGCAAGGTGTCTTGCCTGGTGTGACGCCTGGTGTGAGGTGATGGTACGACAGGTTTCGATTTTTCGATTGCCATGGCCATTGCATACGGGTCCGAATTTCATAGGAACATAGGAAAGCGAGGTTAGTCATGGCCAAGGATACTCTAATTTAAAAGAAGATTTATTTAGGAATTATTACTTTACATAAAGTATATATATATATATATATATATATATATATATATATATATATCTTAAAAACTACTACAAAATATTTTATAACATATTTCACAATCATAATAGAGAATTGGTTTTGTAAAAAGGATTTTCTTAATATATGTATATATGTGGAAAAATATTTATAAACTTTTTAGAAATTATTTGTTGAAGTCATAACATATAAAAAAATACCCATACATATAAGTTTTAGCTACACATCCAAATTATTTATAGAGCCCACAATGATTTGTCCCAAAATTATAATTCAAGTTCCTATGAAAACATGTCTAAGGAGTATTTGGTAAAAAGTCCCAAATCAGTTTTCGAAATTTGGCCCAGAATATATTATAATTGGCAGTACAAGAATGTGTCTATAATTCTTTTAATAAATCCAAATATATTTTGTTGCCCAAAGCGGTAGCGAACCCAAAACTCAATTAGCCGTACTATAAAATAGATTATTGATAAAAATAGTAATTTAAAATTTTATATATCTCAATTATTCAAATAATCCTATCTACAGTACAATAGTAAAAATAAAATAACAAATATACATTATAATATAATCATAATAACAGTAATAATAATAATAATAATAATAATAATAATACTAATGCTCTTAAAACCATACAGCCCTTATCCCCAATTTTTCTATACAGTATGAGAGAGGGAGAGAGAGAGAGAGAGAGGTGGGAAAATAGGGGTTACCGGAGTCCGACGTGCGGCTCAGCGAAGGCAGCAGTGCGCTCGCGAGCGCTGCATGGTGATGCGCGGCTTCAGCGTGCTCAACGGAGCTGTGGTGGTCTGGAGTGGCTTGGTCGGCGGTCGATGCCCATGACGCACGCCGGCGCTGATGGCTGGAGACCCGCCACACGGCGGAGAGTCACTAGGCGGTGGCGGACGTGCGGCTTCATCGACAGTCGACGCGCGCTCGGAGGAAGACGGGGAGCGGCAGGTCGGGCGATAGAGGAATGGCTCGGCTGGGGGTCCTCTACCCCGGCGTGAGGTCGTCGGTGTCACGCCCCGATTCCGTAGAATCGATAGTCGTCCCCCGGGCGTGATGTCGTGCGAACCTAAGTTGCGATCGCACAAGGCATAGTCATAAGGTTATCCGAAACACAACATCAAGTTAGAGTACGCAGAGAAATTGAATGACACATTTGAAATAAAAGTAGACTTTTTCATTGATAAAACTTTATTACATTCATTGCCGCGCGGGCTACAATATGACTCGACTTACAAAATAAACGCCGATGAGATAGTCGTTCCATACATTATATCCCTTTTTACAAGCAAAAACCATTACACATTTCCACCTGCGATCGAGGAAAGCCGAACCGCCATTGGTCTTCTTTTGTACTGAATGCGGAGTCTTCAAAAGGAATTCAGAAACAAGCCTTTACACGGACGATGCTTCAAAAGTGTCCACGCCGCCTTGAGATTTTAGATGGCACGCCTTTCGTGGTTCGGGGTACCTGCGTGGAGAGCGAGGATCAATACATTACACTTTGTACTGGTGCGTGGCAAGTTAAGTTCCAAGCTCTCATTTGGTTGAATGAGTTTATATGACTTAGTTCATGAATGTTTCTAACCATCCTAATGAATTTCAAGCGAGAAATGACAAGCATAATGTAATTCACGTTGGAACTTACCCACGGCGGGCCGCGCCGCGCCTTATGAGACTTACCATGTTCTTCCCTATCAATTGTTATCATTTTTCATGCCAAGTGTAATATTACGTGTGATTGGCCACTGGCATGACAAGCCATCCTGTACTATAGCTTTGTTAGCCGGGGCCCTTGCAGCACAAGTAGCGAGCCCCGCTGCAAGTCCCCGCTTAACCCGTGCTATCATCCAGCACAGCTATACCGTGTTTCCTCCTAGGCCGAGTCGGTCCCGTGGCTGCGGGTTGTCGCTCGAGGAAACTCTCCCTTGTCGACAAGTTGTCCAATGACCGAGTTAAGACATTATTCAGTTGTTAAGGTATTGCCTACGTTCACTTTGAATCTTGACCATTTTACCGTGCCCGTGCCTCTGCATTCAATCTTTCCTCCACAACAACATTATTGATTTACTTAAGAAGGGGTCGAGAAGAGAAGGGTCAGCCACTCACCTTGAGTTTACTTCGGTGAGAGAAATTGTTGGCCGCGCTATACGTCGCCTACGCGATTACCTAAAATCGTACAAGCAACCGATTAGAACACTACATTATTCAAGGAGTTCGATAGGAAATGTGAGTTCAAAATACAAGCCATGAAAACTATCGAAAATATCCATGAAAATGCATTCAGAAAACAAAGCCAAAACCAACGCAAGCGGCGTGAAAAGCAGAACAACGGGAGGTCTCTCCCGACTCAGCCGTAGAGTCAATCCTCGAGGCGCCACCGCTGAATATGGGACTTGGTTCCGAAGAAGACATTCCATAACGAGGAATGGATCTTAATTCAACCATTCCCGTTCGATCGACTCGGTCGATCTCGACCTATCGGTCCTGACCGAATCGATAGCGACAATGTTCCTTTCTCGTGCACCCCGTGGACAAGTACGGGGCACGATGTAGGGACGGGGCACTACACCATAACCAACTAAGAAAAAGTTTCGTCCTCGAAACTTAAACTAGAACCTACTTCTACGAGAACAATGAAGGAAACTTTTCCTTCATTTCTGACTCAAGCTCCCACGTCGACTCTTCGACCGAGTGGTTCCTCCAGAGGACGCGGACGAGGGGAATAGCACGGTTGCAGAGAAGTTTATCCTTGCACTCCAATATTTGCACCGGCTCTTCGACATATGACAAGTCCGCCTTCAGGTCCAGCTTACCCAAATCTACAACATGGCTCGGATCATGCACGTACTTTCACAATTACGATACGTGGAAGACGTCGTGTACCTCTGACAACGCAGGCGGCAAGGCAATTTGGTAAGCTACCGGGGCGACTTGCTTCAATATTTCGAATGGGCCAACAAATCTTGGGCTCAATTTCCCCTTCGCACCGAACCTGGAAACTCCCCGCATGGGCATCACTTTCAAGAATACATGGTCGCCTTCCGAGAACTCGAGGGGGCGTCGGTGCGTATCGGCATAGCTTTTCTGTCGGCTTTGTGCTATTTTCAATCTCTCTCGTATTAACTTGACCTTCAGCACGGTCTGCTCCACCAGCTCCGGACCAAGTATCTGCCGTTCCTCGACTTTATCCTAGCAAATGGGCGATCTGTACTTCCGACCGTACAAAGCTTCATACGGTGCCATTTGGATGCTGGACTGATAACTGTTGTTGTATGCAAACTCGGCCAGCGATAGATGGACGTCCCAACTTGACTTCAAGTCGATCGCACAGAGTCGTAACATGTCTTCGAGAATTTGGTTCACCCGCTCTGTTTGGCCGTCAGTCTGAGGATGATAAGCTGAGCTGAACTTCAACTTGGTCCCCAGTGCTGAATGTAGACTACTCCAGAAGCGTGCTACAAACCGTCCATCCCGATCAGAGACGATAGAAACTGGGACCCCGTGCAGCCGAACTATTTCATCAAGGTATATCTGAGCAAGGCGGTCGATGCTCCAAGTAACTTTGATGGCAATAAAGTGCGATGACTTGGTTAGTCGATCGACGATGACCCAAACGGCGTCATTTCCCTGCGGCGTCCTCGGTAAGCCAACAACGAAGTCCATAGTGATGTGATCCTACTTCTACTCTGGAATGGCGAGGTTCTGTATCTCCTCGCCCGGTCGCTAGTGCTCGGCTTTGACTTGCTGACAGGCCATATATTTTGACACAAAGAGCGCTACGTCCCTCTTCATGCCCTGCCACCAAAAGACAACACGGAGGTACTTATATATCTTGGTGCTGCCAGGATGCAAGGAATATTTTGCATAATGCGCCTCCGACATTATCTCCTTTCTAAGTTCTGCATCGTCCGGTACGCATAGCCGTCCCTTCACGCGCAATACTTTCGACTCGTCCTCTGCAAAGTTGGACACTTTTCCTGTCAATATCAGCTTCCGTATCTTCTCCAGGTATGGGTCGTCCTTCTGTGCAGACTTGATCCTCTCCAGTAGGCTCGGTTCCACCCGCAGTTGCGCTAGTTTCACGTCTCTGAAACGAACTCGGAGTTTAATGCCCATTCCTTCCAAGTCACGCAGCAGTCGATCGTTGATGCATAACGAAGCTAAGTACTTTCGGCTCAGCGCATCCGCTACCATATTTCCCTTGCCCGGCGTGTAGTGGATCGATAACTCATAGTCTTTGATTAGTTCGAGCCATCGCCTCTGCCGCAAATTCAGTTCTTTCTGGGTAAAGAGATACTTGAGGCTTTTGTGGTCCGTATAAATCCTGCACGCCACGCCATAGAGATAGTGACGCTATAGCTTCAACGCGAAGACAATTGCCGCTAGTTCTAGATCGTGCGTGGGGTAGTTCTTCTCGTGCGGCTTCAACTGCCAGGAAGCAAAAGATATCACCTTATCCCACTGCATTAGCACACACCCCAAGCCCTGGCCAGAAGCATCGCTGAAGATTTAAAATCCCTCCGTCCCTTCAGGAAGAGCAAGTATCGGGGCCGAAACGAGCCGTTGTTTGAGCTCCTGGAAGGAAGCTTCACAGTCGTCTGACCACTTGAATGCGACTCCTTTCTGGGTGAGGCGAGTCAACGGCGATGCGATCTTCGCGAAGTCCTTCACGAAGCGTCGGTAGTATCTCGTCAAGCCTAGGAAGATTTAAATTTCGCTAACTGATGCGGGCCGTTTCCAATCAGCAACTGCCTCGACTTTCTTCGGATCGACTGCGATGCCCGCGACGGAGATGATGTGCCCAAGGAATGAGACGCTGTTCAGCCAGAACTCACACTTGCTCATCTTCGCGTATAACTGATTCTCTCGAAGGGTTTGGAGTACCGTCCGCAGATGCTCTGCATGTTGCGCTCGATCCTTCGAGTAGATAAGGATGTCGTCGATGAAGACTACTACGAACTTGTCAACGAACGGACGGAACACCCGATTCATTAGATCCATAAAGACGGCAGGGGCATTTGTCAGACCGAACGACATTACCAAGAACTCGTAGTGGCCATAACGAGTGCGGAAGGCAGACTTCGGTACGTCATCTGGCTTGACATTGAGTTGGTGATAACCCGATCGCAGATCAATCTTTGAAAACACCGTTGCACCTTGGAGCTGGTCTAACAAGTCGCCGATGCGGGACAGGGGGTATTTGTTTCGGACGATGGCTTTGTTCAATTCCCGATAGTCGATGCAGAGTCGCATCGATCCATCCTTCTTCTTCACGAATAGCACGGGCGCACCCCACGACGAGACACTCGGACGGATAAACCCTCTGTCGAGCAATTCCTGAAGTTGTGCCTTCAATTCTTTCAATTCTACAGGGGCCATTTTGTACGGAGCCTTCGAGATCGGCCGGGTGTCGGGGAATGTATCGATGGTGAACTCTATTTCTCGATCGGGCGGCATGTCGGGTAGCTCGTCCGGGAACACATCTGGGAATTCTGCCACAATGTCGGTCTGACCTGCGTTTGCACCATCCTGTCGCATGTCCCAAACAGAAGCTAGATAGCCTTCGTACCCGAAATGCAGCATCCGTCGAGCAGATATTGCGGAGATCACCATGCAGGTCGGCGACGCCTCACCACACGAGTAGCAGAATTCAAGCACTCCAGGTATGCGAAATGTGACCTTCTTTTCAGCGCAGTCTATGGTTGCATTGCACGGCCCGAGCCAATCCATTCCCAGAATGATGTCAAAGTCCTTCATGTCTAGAACTATCACGTCCAGACCGATCTTTTGACCGCCGATACAGATAATCCTGCCGGTGCAAGCTAAGTTTGTGAGAATTGGTGTGCCTGAAGGCGTGCTTACGCTAAGGTCGAGATCTAATGATATTACAGGGAATTTGTGCTCGGCGACAAAGTATGCCGATATGAAAGTATGCGAGGCGCCTGAATCAAATAACACACGAGCAGGTACATTATTGAAATTTAATATACCTATCACAACAGTGTCGGAAGTATACGCCTCGTCTCGAGTCATGGCAAAGACACGCCCCTGTGCATTAGGGCATCGGGCTTGGTTGTCGGGTTGAGTGGGCTGAGGGGGTCGGGGCGCCTGTCCTCGATTTACTTGACGGTATTGTTATGGTGGTGCGTTGGGATGATTCGGTTTCCGAACAGGGCAATCTCGAAATTGGTGCCCCCTTTGTCCGTAAAAGAAACATCCACCTTCGTGAACACGATAATCATTGGGATGGTGGCCAGGGTTATGACATTTGCTGCAAGGAATCGGAGGGGTTCGCCCTCTGTTGCTGCCATTATTTGGACGCTTTGACGCATAGTTGTTTCCTCCCGTATAGCTAGGACGTTTGTGATTGGAGTGGCGCACAACATCGTCAGCACTGGAAGGATGCAGGTTCTCAAGGCGGAGCGCATGATTCAGAGCCTCGCCCACGGTCTTGTACTCCGGGACCCCGACATGCGCACCGATTGAGTGTCGCAGACCCACTTCAAACCGTCGCACATGGCACTCTTCAGTCGACAGAAACTGGCCAGCAAACTTGGACAACTTGTTGAATTCTGCGACGTACTGTTCTACTGTCCGGCCCCCTTGCTTCAACTGCATGAATTCTTTTTCCTTCGCTTGACGAACGGTTGATGGAAGGTACTGGACAAAAGCTTTGCGGAACGTGGCCCAAGAGATCGGCGCAGTGGGGTTGCCGGTCGAATCGCTCGCTTGCGCATGGCCCACCCGTCGTGCGCGTTCAACCGTAGTTGAAGTTATGCGCAGGCGACTTGCTTTGATTCTTCAATGCCGAGAAGCTCGAAGTGATCTTTCAGCTCTTCCAACCAGTCGATTGCCATGGAAGGACCCTCGGTACCGCTGAAGGAAGTGCGGCACGCCTTCTTGAATTCGGATACTTCAAAGTTGTACTTTTTTGGTGCCGCTGGTTGACGCTCGGTCTCCTCCGTGTCGACTTCAATGGGTTAAACCGCCGGCACGATGATAGTAGGCATGGTGACGGCAGGCGCAGTCGCAGAATTTCCGTTGGCCACAATTGTCTGGACGATCTGCTGCAGGGTATCCAGCTGCTTTTGTTGAAGTTGAAGCGAGCTTCGAAACGAGCTTCGAATTGGGCCTGTCGTTCCTCCGTCTGTTGATGTCGGTTCTCGGACTGGTTCCGCTGTGCCTCCATCATGCAGCATCCTTTCGATGGTATCGTTAGAAGGTCTGCCCCACGAGCGATGAGAACTACTAGATCCGCTAGAAGCGCTCTGCTCTCGCTCGGCCGTGGGTTCCGTCACTTCTGCGATACGAAGGCAAACGCATCAGTCACAAAATATTACGGACTCATTGTATGGAACAACTTATCTCATCGTTGCGAGGTTAAAGGATTTAAAGCCGTGCTCTGATACCATTATGTCACGTCCCGATTCCGTAGAATCGATAGTCGTCCCCCGGACGTGATGCCTTGCGAACCTAAGTTGCGATCGTACCAGGCATAGTCATAAGGTTATTCGAAAAACAACATCAAGTTAGAGTACGTAGAGAAATTAAATGACACATTTGAAATAAAAGTAGACTTTTTTATTGATAAAACTTTATTTACATTGACTTCATTAAATTCATTGCCGCACGGGCTACAATATGACTCGACTTACAAAATGAACGCCGATGAGATAGTCGTTCCATACATTACATCCCTTTTTACAAGCAAAAACCATTACACATTTCTACCTGCGATCGAGGGAAGCCGAGCCACCATTGGTCTTCTTTTGTACTGAATGCGGAGTCTTCAAAAGGAATTCAGAAACAAGCCTTTACACGGACGAGGCTTCAAAAGTGTCCACGCCGCCTTGAGATTTTAGATGGCACGCCCTTCGTGGTTCGGGGTACCTGCCTAGAGAGCGAGGATCAGTACATTACACTTTGTACTTGTGCGTGGCAAGTTAAGTTCCAAGCTCTCATTTGGTTGAATGAGTTTATATGACTTAGTTCATGAATGTTTCTAACCATCCTAATGAATTTCAAGCGAGAAATTACAAGCATAATATAATTCACATTGGAACTTACCCACGGCGGGCCGCGCCGTGCCTTATGAGACTTACCATGTTCTTCCCTATCAATTGTTATCATTTTTCATGCCAAGTGCAATATTACGTATGATTGGTCGACATGTCAGCGCCGCATGTCGACCACCCGCCCGAGGGTTGGTCAGAGATAGGGCTCGGAGAAAAACCGCTCACGGCGAAGTGGTCGACATGCGGCGCTGACGTGGAGGCTGGGCGAATCTCGGAGGGTGGTTCGGCGGATCTGGGGAAAGGCTCGGCATCGTCGGCGGCCAGGTGAGGGTTCTCACTTCTTCTTTGTTGTGGATTTTGGGATGGTGTCGACGGAGATTAGAAAATTGGTGGTAGCGGCGGTGTGGCGACCCGCTGATGATGGTGGTTTACTGTCGGGACGGGTGTCTACGGCAGCCGGGGAGTCGTGGCTGACCGGGGTTTGGTAATGGTTCGGGGATGATGGGGTTGCATCAGCGAGGATGGTGACGGTGGTGGTGTTGGGTCCTGGTGGTTCGGAACGAGGGAGTCGTGGCGTTGGCTGTGTCGGGATGACGATGCAGGAGTGGTGATTGGGTTGCTGGAGACAACATGAAGGAGTAGGAGATGGGTTGTATTGTCGGGTGTGTCCGACACGGTAGTGGTGGTATATTTGTAATAACTGGAATAAGATTCTGGATGGACATAGACACGATGCACGGTTCATGGTTGAAAATTATGGAGGAGTACATCTCCTTATATAGGAGGTGGGAATTCCCAGTTGGATAAGGATTGTGATGGTTTAAACCCCGATGGATAGTTCCATCTTTTAAAATTTAAATTGCAAAAATAATTTGATAAAATCTTTCGAATATAACATAGAAAAATCCTTTTCTTTAACGTAAAGCTATTTGAAAATTTTCCAATAAAATCAAATCGCGATTTAAATCACCATAAATATATTTTAAATATCTTTTTATAAGTTGGAAAAATAATATGATAATTAATTTTAAAAATTAGAAATTAAAATCTATATATGATATAGATTCATGTATGCAAATATTTACAATATCCTCGTTTTCCAAACTATTACTATATTTGTATTAAAAATAATGTAGCATTTTATAAGGTAAAATAGATGAAGTTTTGAAATTCTCTTGCTCACAACCTTAAACGAATTTATATATATACATATTTGAAATACTATTCTTCCTTTATAATATAATCAAAATATTTTTCTAAAAATATGTACCTCGCACATATTCGCACTCGACGAGACATACGAAATTTACGAACTCATCCGCGACGTCCAATATGACAATTTTGTACGCGACGTATAATACGACTATGCGACGTACAAATACAAAGTAAAAATTTTAAATACTCAATTTATAAAAATTTTAAAGTAGAAATTTAGGGATTTTACAAGCATAGCTGCAATAAACGATAGAGTCCATAACTAAAATATACACCCTAAAATTATGTCATCTGGAATTCTTACCACGCCAACGGGTATGCTGCAAGAAAATCCAAATTCTATAACTAGGATAAGCATATCTAAAATCAGGCTCTATGTCCTTGTCATGGTAGCTTGTATGGCTGCGATAAACTCTGAACTCCATAAATAAAGCAGACATTTACCTTATCAGGATATACCTTAATTCAATCCACAAAATTTATCTTGATGCAAGATCAAAGCCAACAACGAACATCAGAAATCAAATCAACAACAAATCAAGAAAGTGTAAATGGAGGTAAGCGGAAACAGATTTCAAGAGTTTTCAAAATAAGATTCTCAGGGGTTATCCCTGGAATCTATCAAGAGTTCCTAACTGTGATTGAGCAACTCCTATCACAACCTAGAATCTATATCCTAATAGCAGGCTCGTAGCAGTGCTCTAAGTCAAGCACCACTACGAAATCGCACTAGTTGCGACTCAGACCTGCATGGGCCACCACAAAAATGTGTCACGACCCGCACCCTGATTAGGGGCACGAGTACGTGGTTAAGTCCAGCCTACGTAACAATATCGGCGGTAGAACGTTATCCTAGGTCAATCATATAATAATATATAAGGTACCTGTACATTATATACGCTCCGAATAGAGGTGATATAGCAAATACAGTCTCAATCACATCTAAGGTAGAATACGATAAAAGATAGATAGATATGAAATAGAATAAAACCACAGAGATACAACCAGATAGAGTTCTAAGTGTCTAAGATAACACAAATCCAGAAACATCCCAAATCTCAAATACAGTAATCCAGAGAATAAATACAACTAAAAATGACTAATCTAAACTAATGGTGTCTCATCCACTGCTAATGGATCCTGCTGAAGATCCAGGGGTAATGTCTTATCAAACTCTATCCTGGCCATACACATAAAAGGTAGAGCAATCAGCTAACATGTACTCTGTAAACATCAACGATTATCCTATCAGAAAAATAAGTAAGTACAAACACTAACATCAGTTCCATATAAATTGACAAATTTTATAAGAGACAGTATAATGAAATACAAGACAAAGATATGGGAAGACTTGGGAGCCATTCGAAAGCCGAGCTAAAACCCGTAAACCAAACAAGGACCGGGGTTGTAACCCTTCTCCCGAACAGAACCTAGCCTCCAAATCAAGGTATAGCATAAGAGCATGTAGAACATGTAAAATACAGGACAAAATCAACAGGAAATATATAACAGGATGTGAGTACTGAATATATATTTTTTAATATATATATATATATATATATATATATATATATATATATATATATATATATATTTAGTACTCACATCCTGTTATATATATATATATTTTATATATATATATATATATATATATATATATATATATATATATATATATATATATATATATATATAAATAAAAATATATATATATATATATATATATATATATATATATATATATATAGGATGACCTAAAAAAAAAAAAAAATATATATATATATATATATATATATATAGGATGACCTGGGAACTATTCGGAAGCCGAGTTACGACCCGTAAACCAAACAAGGACCAGGGTTGTAACCCTTCTCCCGAACAGAACTTAGCCTTCTATGATAAATAAATATAAAATGTACCTTGAATTATTAGAGCGTTATGTGATCGGCTTTGGGTATGTTACGGGACAGGTTATCCACTTGGCCTGACAATCACCTGAAAATCTCTGGAAAAGGTCATGTCGACCAACCTAGATAACAAGCACATGGAGGAATCTGCTACACCCTACGTGAGGTGAGAGTGGCACAAACAAATATAGTGACAGAAGGCTTTGATCACATAGCCCCTAATAATTTTCTACCCCCGAATAGTATAATAGATCTGGACATGACACGTCATGACACGGGATTCCATAAGAGGGTAGCAAGTCCCCTTAGGAATCGGTGTCTATATAAGTACAGGAAATAAAACATAAAATGTACCAATGTACCAATATACCAAGAAAATTTAGGAACAACATCCTATGTCATGATCCAATATATACTAGTCCGTGAACTATCGTGACTGGAAATCGAGTAAGACACTACAACTGAATCGGATATAGCAGATATCAAGACAATGAAAACTATCAGTGAATGTACTCGCCTGCGATCCTGAGCTGTCAAATGGGGTCGATGCTCAGAGTGATGCCACAAACCTAAAGATGAGATATATATATAAGCTAATTAGGGTTCAACAGTGTTAGGCAGGATTATATAGTATAAGCTATGTAATCTATGTCAAATCTCAGTCCAACTAAGTCAAATTAGGTAACACTGAGTCACACTAGGTCACAGGAAGTCAAACCATGTCAAACTAGGTCAAACTAGGCTAATGTTGACTAACAGTTGACTTTTGGTCAACTGGTCAACCTGGTCAAGTTCTAGACATTTTTAGGCCAAGTGTTGACTGATAGTTGACTTTTGGTCAAAGCAGTCAAACTTGGTCAAGCGAGGTCAAAACTAGCCTAAGCATACTATTCCTAATATTTACCTACCAAGATACCATATATCTTGGTCAAACAGGATCAACTCTAATCTAAGAATTAAAATATCAAGTTGTACCTCGTTATTCGTACATCGAAACCTACGACACGTAAATCGAGATAAGATAATCAACGGTAAGGTTAATAATCTTATCGTAGTGATCCACATGATCATCTTACCAATTTCAGCGATGTGAGATCACTGGAATCGACTGATCTCAGTTTCGTTGTATTGATTCCGAAATACGAACTTAATAAGAATTAATTATAATAAAATGTAATACACAGAAAAAATATCTACAAATATTGTCGGATGATGAAACGAACATCACCAACGTGTCCAGAATGGTCAAATCAGCTAGGATAGCATATCCATAAGTCCAATTTGGATACAGGAGCAAAAAGGTAATTTTGGGTCAAAACGATATCCGTGTCGGACCCGCTTTGGACCGAAAAACGTACAAGAATACTAGTCTACCAAACCTAACAAATTATATGTCCACGAATCCAGAATGACAATACGAACCCAACGGTATATCCAGAATTATATTCCGTTGATCCGATCTCAAATTAGTCCGTTGACCAGGACATTGAAATTTCGATTTGCACGAAAAAGCGTGTCGAAGCCAATATCCTCAAAACTCTGCAAATTATATGTCAACGAGTCCAGAATGACGATACAAATTCAACGATATGTCCAGAATTGGATTCCGATGAGCCGATCTCAAATTGGTCTGTTGACCCGGATATTGGTATCCGACTTGCACCGAAATACGTGTCGGAACCAATGTCCACTAAAACCTAGCAAATTATATGTCAACTAGTCCAAAATGATGATACGAACTCAACGGTATATCCAGAATTGGATTCCGATGAGCCGATCTCAAAATGACCCGTTGATCCAGACTGTAGGGTCCATTTTGTACCGATATACGTGCCAGGGCCCACGTCCTCCAAATCTAACAAACTTTATATTAAAACATGCCAGAACGACGTGACGAATCTACTGGTGGTGTCAGAAATTGAATTCGGAGTCCGGGTTCAAAAATAGAAATTAACAACTTGTAAATTATGAATTCGGACGGCCAACTTTGGCGTCTAATTCAACCAATCAAATGTGCTCACAATAAAACGAAACTTAAAGGGTAGGAAGAGGGTTATACCACCTACGCATAGGAACCAGTGGAACGCCAGACGGAGCTGCGATGGAGGAGATACGAACCGACGAAGTTGGCTCCACAAAACTGTCCAAAAATAACACAATTTAAACGGTCAACTTTGTGGCCAGTTTTGATGTATCAAACGATAAAATTACCGGACAAAAATTGAGGAGAGTGAAGATGGATATACCGAGATTGTAACGATGCAAAGAGTTCGCCGATCTGATGGTCAGATTTCTTAGAAAATGTGTACGAAGTTGCTGTGACGGAACGCCATTTTTGGATCCCTTCCGAGCTCGCGCCGACGGGATCCCGTGCAAAATGCACAAATCGCCTAGACGGCACATCCCGGAGGACGGTGGCCGCCACGAAAAGGTGCGGCAGAGGTCTCCCGGCCACGGGGTGGCCGGCCACGGTGGCTGTGGCGTCGGCGGCGACGCCTGCCCCGCGCGGCCAGCGGCTCATTTTCGGCCGACATTGCTGGCTGCTGCTGCCATTGCTTTCTGCGGCTGCAGTTGCGGGTAGCTACGCTGGCCTGGAAGGGCAGTACGGCCACGACGCTGCGAGGGTGGTGGTTGAAGTGGTGGATATGGTGGTGTAGGCTATGGTGGGGGCCGGTTATGGTGATGGTGGTGGTTGGTGATAATGGAGGTGGTTGAAGTGGTGGTGGTGATTGGTGTTGAATGACGAGGAGGAAGGAGAGGCTGGTGGAGGATCTCGGGAAGGGGGTAGCTTTGTTCGGCCAGGAAGAAGGAGAAGGTCGGCCATGGGGGTCTGCCATGAAGGGCTGCTGTGTGGTGATGGTATTGAATGAGAGAAATAAAAAGAGAGAGAGAATATATATGGTGTGTAATTAAAGGGAGGAGAGAGAGTGTATACTCCACCTAGATTTTAGGGCCGGCCTATGTGAGAGGGGGTTTTGTGTTGGCTGCTATGGAGAATGGAGGGTGGTGATGTAGTTGTATGAAATTGAGGGCTAGGATTTAATGAGAATTAGATATCTCCTAGGAATTTTTAATAAAGGAATTTTCTATTAAATATTAAAAAATAGGTAGACTGGGTATTTAATATTTTTCAAGGGCAAAGAGAGTGAGGGTGTCATGAGAGAGGGTAACATGAAGCTTGGACTGGGTTCGGTTGAGCCGGGTCGGATCAAAATCGGACATAGTGCAATAATTGAATTTAAATAGATATTTATGATCATGGATAAATAAGTAACATGTGGGGACTCAAATAAATGGGACACAAGTGTCATGTGGATAGTAGGCTTCGTGTGGGCTATGTCCATATTTTGGGTCGACTAGGTTGGATCGATGTCGGGTCCCAAAATTAAATTGGAATTCAGATCACAAATTACGGTGGATAATTAATTAGCCTAAATTGACCCAAAAGTTGTGCGAAGAAAAAGAAGCACAAGATGGTGTGTCTGAGTGGGACACGAAGGTCATGGGTGAAGAGTGTCTCGAGTAGATCATACATGAGAAGTTGGTTTCAAGAAAAAGACTAGTCTAGTGCTCCTAAATTAAAAGTCATGGTAACGTGCATATGATGATCAAGGAAAAGAGTGGGAAATAAATTAATAATTAATCAACGATCAAATGGTCTAAATTGACCTGAAGTTGTGCAAAGCAAAAAGAGTACAAGGGAACAAGTTTGAGTGGGACATTATATACCAAAATGAAGGTAATCATGTCCACTACAAAACTCATAAAAAAAGTTTCCAGAGATGAACATCACTGACACTTCAAATATCAAAGGCACGGAAAATTATATTAAATCAAATAACAATCAAATAATAATATTTATTCAAAATAATTGATTTATAAAATTAAGAAAAATAAGTCCTAAATTCAGGGCTTACAAATACAAGAATGCAACTATATCTTATAATTCTTTTTTCGCAATCATGCATCATTTTCGACTCTTCATTTACTCTCATCTCTATTCTCTATAAGGCAAGCCGTATCATCTCTATCATGTAACTTTAGTAACATTAACAGAAATATCTTAGCAGCATTGTAAGAGAGCATATAAACATTCATATTGAATGAGTAAGGCAACAATTCTTTGAGTTAGCATCCAATTCATTTCTTTATTCTTATCTTTTGTTGGTTTGGTATCATTGATTAAAGGGACGAAATAAAAGAGTGGACTAGAGATCATTTTTATTAGGGCGTGGAGGTAAATGTTAGTCTGGTCAAAGCAACTCACCGAGATTGAATCTTATTCGAAAGAATGAGGGACTTCACGCACCGTTCATGCACCGTCTATGAGTCCTACATTGGCACCAACATTTGATTATTAGCATACTTCGTTCTCTTTCTCTCAAGATTCGGGATGAATGCGCAATGCGATGAAAGCGAACAATGAAAACCAATCATCGAAAATCAATACGAAAATACATTCATCAAAACCAAGCAGCGAAAGAAAACATCCAACAAAAACCGAAAACTCTTGGACTCATTTCAATAGAAGCCGATTCATTAGTTGGAAATATTCATTGCATTTTATCCTGATCAATCGATACGCAAAGGTTTTTCCAAATACTCAGTTCAAGATTGAGTCAGCATGCCGTGGGTATTACATAGTGGACTACGAGGAGCGGGACACTGCATAATAACCCACCGAAAAAAAAGTTTTTTCCTTAAACTTAAAGAATAATCTTACCTCCATCACGATCCAGATCCTAATCGATTAAGGCCGACAGATTGAAAACACGAGCCTTCTGCAACTGCTGATTTTGTGAATTGTCTCGTATCGACGGTGGGTCCCTCAGCTGCCCACGCTCTTCAGCATCATTACGATTTTGTACCGTATGTCTTTTTTTTTGGCAATCTCCGAAACTATGGCCCTTTTGACCATAATTGTAGCATTCCTTGTTGAGAGAACGACAATATTCTCTGATATGGCCCTGCCGGCCGTAGAAAGTACACTCAATTCTCTTACGAGGTTCCCCCTCAGTCATTTTTCTCCTTCATTGTATCTTTTAGTAGATTGGTTGCGACCAGCCTGAACTTTTGTTGATGCTTTCCTCAGGCTAAATTGTTCCATTTACACTGTTGTCTCAAAGGCCTTGGTATATGATTCACATTCTTGTTTTAGAACACTCTCTCGAATGTTATCGTTCAGACCCTGTATGAATCGATTCATGCAAGCCCTCTCAGTTGGTATCATTGTACTAGCAAACTTAACCAGCTTGGCAAATTCTAACTCATAGTCTTCCACAGACATTATCCCTTGTTTCAGTGACATGAATTCATCATCCATCTTCTGACTGATGGCAGGAGACAAATATTGCTTCCAGGAATGCTTTCTTGAATGAGATCCAAGAAATCTTCCCATTTTTAGCCGTTGCGAGCAGTTCCGGCTTCTTCGCATTCCACCAATCGTTTGCATGTAGTCATAGTTGCAAAGAGGCACAGCTTACCTTCTTTCTACTCGAAACTCCTATGAATGAGAACAGACTTTCCATTTTATTGATCCAATCCTGTCACGCCCCAGAACCAGAATACTGGAGAGCGGGGGCGAACATAGCCAGCTACGTATATTGAAATGGAATTCACCTCGCTATACGGTCACGGCTGTCTAGATATGAGGGTTTACTTCAAGCCAACAGTCACTTAAGGTCAAGCCTATTGTCTCAATCACAAACAAATAATATAATTGCAAGATGTTAGACCACCAAATATACAATAAAAAGCATCCCAAATATTACATATTCAGCTGATCATGAACCTAGTCATACAAAATGCAAGGACTAGCAAGAGTTTAAGTCATACATGATCAACTCTAGGATTTGTTAATCATGTTACAGCCCGTAGGCAGACAGTAAGTAAATGTGCATCGAGCTAACAGGTGCTCGTCGGCTAAACGCCTCAAAAGAATAAATTTACAATAGAGTGAGCGAAACAAAATAGAAAACCCACTCGTAGCCCGGGTTCCTTCTAGTCGCCACCATCGGGCTGGAGGTTCGGTAGATCCTCGGGTGCTGCTCCGAAATTTGGCCACATAAAACCTGCTGGGTCGAACCCCAGAAAGAGCAAGTGCCACAAAGGAGGCCACAAAATAAGAACAAAGAGCCAGCATATCAGAACATAAGAAAATAGAAGAAAAGTACAAGTAATAAAAGTACAGCAGGACAATGAACGACTAGGGACATAGAACCATTCCGGGAGCCAGATTACAACCCGTAAACTAAACAAGGACCGGGGTTGAAACCCTTCGCCTGAATAGCACTTGTCCCTATCCATTTATTGTTAAAAATAAGTAATACAAACATGCTCAGGAGGAACCAGGTGCTGGAACTAGACAAGACTTAGACAGGGCTAGATAACATCCATTCAAAAGCGGCCAAGCAATTACTACGGCTTACTACTTTAACTAACTAGGGATTATCACGGACCTAATTACTAACAAGATGCAGTGAGAATTTTCCAGTCCCAAGCCCTGCAGACTATCTAGTTATCCTTCTGCGGGTTGAGAGTATGGTTGGGTACATCGCCCAGGAGACGATATACCCTTAGGTGACTTAGAGGTGCAACACATGACAGTGTGCTGGAAATGTGCTCTACTCGTCGACAAGCTACAAGTCCAATTAAAGCGCCCAGATAACGAGACTGCCTGTGACTGGAAATTCTCTATGAACTATAGTTTGATCTAGTCATTATCCTAATCCATATTCAGTGTGAATCCCTGACCGTGAGAACCAGGGAGTCACGTCCTAGACATGATGCAAGACAAGACAAGTAGATTGCACAAGCAAGCAAGCAGGAACACCCACGGTGTCAGAGTTGGTTATGCAAGTCAAGTTAGCCGTCACATCAGCATCAAGTCAAGTCAGGTTACAAGTTACTAGTCAAGTCGCAAGTTACAAGTCAAGAGTGCGCCGCCACGAGCCACTATCAAGTTATCAGGTTACAAGTCAAGAATGCATCCCATCGGGTCAATTTCTAAAAAATAAGAAGGTACCAGGATCATAAATCACAGAAAACTACGAAGACCGTACTAGTCATAGCAAATATTGAAAATCGTGCCAGGTCGTGTTGGGTCAAGATGGTCGTGCTGTGTGGAACAAGATCTCAAAACCTAATCCACAAAAGGGAAGCCAAGCTTAAAGAAGATAAAACCAAATCATCATGGACAAGTAACTTACGCAGGGGTGGATGGCGCAGGGTACAAGTTGCGCAGGGTGCAGGTGGCGCAGGGTCAGGTGGCGCAGGGTCAAGTGCGCAGGGGATGGATGCGCAGGGGGCGAAGTAAGCTAGATTGGATGGCGCAGGCGATGGATGGCGCAGGGTGCAGGTGGCGCAGGTTGGATGGCGCAGGGGGTCAAGTGCGCAGGGGATGGATGCGCAGGGGGTCAAGTGCGCTAGATTGGATGGCGCAGGCGATGGATGGCGCAGGGTCAGATGGCGCAGGGGACCAAGCGCGCTAGGGGATGGATGCGCAGGGAAAGAAGTACGCAGGCTTAGACTGCGCTAAGTCGGATGGCACATGGAGCGAAGTACGCAGAGATGGAAGGCACAAAAGATGGACGGCGCAGAAGCGGATTGCGCAAGAGTCAAGCGCGCTGGTGGTGAGCGTGATTCACCAAAGGACGAGCTGCGCGGTCGACACTGCGCTAAAGAGCGCTGGCCGAGGGGATGATGCGCGGTTCAGTCCAGAGGGCTATGCGCAAGTCAGCCCTGCGCTAAAGAGCGCAGGCCGAGGGGGGGTCTTCTTCTCCAAGGCTGAGATGAACTTCTCAAGAACACCAAAACTTCAAATCTTCATATCTTGGCCAAATCAAAACCAAATATAGATTTTCAAAGGTCTAACTTGGGTGAAATTTAATTCTCTTACACATGGAAGCATCAAAACAGGCAAAAATCAAAGTTTAATAGATCAAAACCAAGAATTTCCGAAAATGGTTAAAACCTAGATCTAGAAAAATGGAAGCTCCAAATCCAAAAATGTCAAGTTCTAATGTTGATCTCCATGTCCTAATCTAGCTAATGGACAAATAAAATAGGGTTCTCATATGGTGGCAAGGTGCACTTGCCTATGGATGGAGAGTTGTGTGGAGGAAGGAAGAAGATGGAGGAAAATAAATAAAAATAAAGAGGAGAGAGAAAAGTTAGGTGGGATTAAATGGGGGTGGGTTGTGTTGTGTTGAGGGTGGAGCATAGGCTAAGGTGTTTCTCTTGGGTTAAAACCAAATCAAACCAATCCTTCTCCATGAAATAAAACCAAGCCAACTAAAACCGAGCCGAGCCGAAACCCAAAATACGAGAAAACCTAAAATTTCACAAGTTAAGAAAAATAAAAATACATGCCAAAATCCGATTACGAGAATTAATACAAAATACGGGAAACGATGGTGACAACTCTACCCACCTTAAAAGAATTCCGTCGTCGAAATTTAATCAAAGGGCTAGAGACTGCCACGGCAAGCTACACTAAGCACCAACTACTACACTAAGCAGTTCAATCATACAATCATACATGCAAGCAAGGGATAGAAAGCATAAGGCATAAGGAAGACATTATACCTTACGAGTCAAACAAATCGGGATATCGCGATCGGATATCATCCTCACGCTCCCACGTTGACTCTCCTAGAGAGTGATGACCCCAAGCAACACGGACTAAGTTAATAGTCTTGTTCTTGAGTATCTTCTCTCTCCGGTCCAATATAGACACGGGCCTCTCCTCATACGAAAGGTTGGTACCAACAACCAATTTCGAATGGTCTAGGATATGGCTCGGGTCCGGGATATACCGTCATAATTGGGACACATGGAATACATCATGTACCTCACTTAGCGACGGTGGAAGAGCAAGACGATAGGATACATCTCCTACTCGCTCCAGGATAACGAACGGCCCTATATACCTAGGACTAAGCTTTCCCCGCACGCCAAAACGAATGACGCCGCGGTTAGACGAGATCCTAAGGAATACATGGTCGCCGATAGCAAACTCTAAGGAACGCCGATGGGCATCGGTCCAATGTTGCTGGCGATCTTGGGCAACTCGAAGATGGTCCCGGACTCTTCTGACTACTTCAACTGTCTGGGCAATCATTTCTGAACCGAGCATCTGCCTCTCTCCAACATCATCCCATGCTAATGGGGATCTACACTTCCTGTCATACAGAGCTTCGAACGGAGCCATCTGAATACTGGCCTGGTAACTATTGTTGTACGAGAACTGTACCAGGTGCAGGTGATCTTCCCACGAACCACCTTAGTCAAGTGTACAAGATCTCAACATGTCTTCAAGAGTCTGGATTATGCGTTCCGACTGGCCATCTGTCTGCGGGTGATAAGCTGAGCTAAACTGAAGATGAGTTCCCAAACTCTCTTGCAAGCTGCGCCAAAAGTATGACGTGAATCTTGAATCCCTGTCCGAGGTAATATTGACTGGCCCACCGTGAAGCCTGACAATCTGTCTGAGGTATATTTCTGCTAACTGGGCCGTGGATTGCCCTACTCGAAATGGAAGAAAATGAGCCACCTTCGTGAGCCGGTTAACTATAACCCAAATAGCATCTCGACCAGCTGGGGATCTAGGCAATCCAGTCACAAAATCCATGGTCACATGCTCCCACTTCCATTCTGGAATCGGCAAGGGCTGAAGAAGTCCAGCGGGCCTCTGATATTCAGCCTTAACCTGCTGGCAAACCAAACACCGAGAGACAAACCGGGCTATCTCCCTCTTCATGCCATTCTATCAGAAATGCTAACGAATATCACGGTACATCTTCGTGCCACCGGGATGAATAGAATACTGTGAACTGTGAGCTTCTGCCATGACCTCTTATTTGGTATCTCCACTGGGTACACAAAGAC
Organism: Iris pallida; assembly: GCA_029216955.1. Classification (NCBI taxonomy): domain Eukaryota; kingdom Viridiplantae; phylum Streptophyta; class Magnoliopsida; order Asparagales; family Iridaceae; genus Iris; species Iris pallida. The sequence goes on along the minus strand of JANAVB010038620.1, from coordinate 4,708,674 downwards.
GAGTGCCATATCGAAGTATACCATCTTCATGAATGTACAACTCTGGTCTTCTTTCTGTCTCACATTCTGCTCTGAGCCGCTGAAGCTTGGAATCTGTAGACTGCGCCATACGGATCCTCTCAACTATGCTGGACTGAACCTGTAGACTGGCCATCAATGCCACACTGGTAGGAAGAACCACTTCAATTCCCATCTTCTAAAAATCTGCCAATATCTCTGGTTGCGCCGTCAGGAAATAAACTCCGACTCTCCGGCTCAACGCATCTGCTACAACGTTGGCCTTTCCAGGGTAATACTGTAAGTCCACATCGTAGTCTACTAATAGCTCAAGCCATCTTCTCTGCCGCATATTAAGGTCCTTCTGGGTGAAAACATACTTCAGGCTCTTGTGATCAGTAAATATCTTCACTCTATCTCCGTACAAGTAGTGCCGCCAAAGCTTAAGTGCAAACACTACTGCTGTCAGTTCCAAGTCGTGGGTCGGGTAATTCTTCTCATGATCACGAAGTTGGCGTGAGGCATAAGATATTACCTTCCCATGCTGTATCAAGACACACCCCAATCCTCTGCCTGAAGCGTCGTAATAAACTGTGAATCCTCCGGTCCCATCTGAAAGTGTGAGAATGGGAGCCGTTATCAATCCTCGCTTCAACTTCTCAAATGATTCCTGGAACTCCGCTGTCCAAGCGAACTGCACATCCTTGCGGGTCAACTGGGTCATCGGTGCCAAAATCCTAGCAAAATCTGAAACAAACCGCCGGTAGAGCCGGCCAATCTAAGAAAGCTGCGAACCTCTGCCGCTGAACTAGGTACTGGCCATGACTCAATAGCCACAATCTTCTGGGGATCCACTTCCACTCCTCCTCGAGTAATGATGTAACCCAAGTACGAAATGCGATCGAGCCAGAACTCGCATTTACTGAACTTGGCGTACAACTGATGCTCTCTAAGCACCTGAAGAACGATTCTGAGATGCTGCTCATGCTCTGCTTTGCTCTTGCTGTAGACCAGGATATCATCTAGGAACACAATCACAAACTGATCCAAGTAAGGCATGAAAATGCGATTCATGAGGTCCATGAATACGGCCGGTGCATTGGTCGCTCCAAAGGGCATAACAAGAAACTTCCAATACCCATACCTTGATCTAAATGCTGTCTTCGGAATGTCCTGCTCTCTGACTCTAATCTGGTGGTATCCTGATCGCAAGTCTATCTTCGAAAACACTGTAGCCCCTCTGAGTTGATCAAACAAGTCATCTATCCTCGGAAGAGGGTATCTGTTCTTGATTGTCACTGAGTTCAAGGTACGATAATCTACACATAACCTGGACATACCATCCTTTTTTCACAAGAAGCATCGGGGCTCCCCAAGGCGATCCACTTGCACGAATGAATCCTTTGGTCCTCAATTCTTCAATCATCTTGTACAAAATCTCCAACTCTGAAGGCGCCATCCTGTAGACTCTCTCTGATACTGGTGCTGTTCCGGGGATTAAGTCTATAGTGAACTCAATCTTCCGCTCTGGCGGCATCCCTGGAAGTTCTTCTGGGAAGACATCTGAAAACTCTTCAACTATCCGGGGCAACTGCTCTGCTGCTACTGTCATCCGCAATACTGGAGAAGATGGTTCCACCGTGCCTCTGGAAAATAAAAACTCTGGCTCTCCTGGAATACTAAAGACAACCCTGCCAATGTGGCAGTCTATCCTAGCATACTAGTTCCTCAACCAATCCATGCCTAAGACTATATCATAGTCTGCCATAGGGAATTCTATAAATCTAGCGGGGAACTCTCTACCGCTAACTACGATCCGACACGAGGAAAACACTCGATCTACTCCCACAAGACCATTTTCAGTAAGTATATTGAGCATCACTGATAATGACTCGGGCTCCAATCCTATCCGTGTCACGAATCGTGCAGACATGAATGAATGCGATGCACCAGAATCAAATAATACCAATGCTGGAGAGGAGTTGACGAGAATAGTACCTGCCACTACCTCACCTGGTGCAACTTCTTCTTCCATAGCCATCATCATAGCCTAACCTTGTCCTCTAGCTGCGGGTCCCCTCTGCTGGAAACTTCTCTGCCTGCTCTGCACTTGAGTCTGGGTATACTGCTGTTGGTTCTGCTGATGAAATGCCTAGGCCTGAGGCAACAAAGGCCTCGGGTACTGCTGCTGCTGCATAGGTGCTGGTCCCCTAACCGATGGACTGGTTAGGTTGGAGGAGGACGAGCTACCCCTATTCGGGCAGGCTCCTATCTTGTGATCTGCCGCTCCACAAGCTAGGCACAATCCTTGTGCCCTACGATAATCCGCCACTACATGGCCTGGCTTCCCACAATGAGAACATCATATTACGGAAGTCTGCTTCTGCTTCTGCTGCTGCGGGTACGTCGAGGTCGAATGCTGAACCGACGTTACTGAGGCCGCCCGCCTCGGAGTTCCAATAGTCAAACTTCTAGCTGCCGGGGCTGGAGCTGATGATTGGTGCATCTAACTATGGGACCGCTTCCTACCTCCGGTCCTATCCACGATCCTCTGGGAGGTGTACTCATGCCTCCTAGCTGTTCTCAAAATTGCATCGAAGGTCTGGTGCTCGAACTGCTCAACTGCCAACAAGATCTCCAAATGCAGTCCCTGCTGGAACCGCTGGGCCCTATCAAACTCGGTTGCCACCAAGGTGGGGGCAAACCTACTGAGTCTAGAAAACTCAGATGCATAACTGTCGACCGATCTGCCTCCTTACTTCAAGTTGGTGAATCTCGTCTGTAGGTCGTACCGAGCTACAGCATCAAAATACTTCGTCTGGAATCTTTCTCTAAACACTGCCCAAGCAATGGGTGCCACTAATCCCATGGCTTGTGCTGCCCACCAACTGCGAGCTAAGTCCAGCAACTGTAGGCGTACCACCACCACCTTCTCATTCTCAGGTGTCCTGGCTGCTTCCAGAATCACTTCGGTATCCTGAAGCCAAGCGTCCGCGGCAATCGCATCTTCACTGCTGTCGAAGAAGGGAGGGTTCAGGCGCTTGAAGTTGTTGGCCGCACTGTTCCCTGGATGACCGCCTCTGGTCAAAGCATCTGCCATTACCTGGTGCAAGGCGTCTCCTCGACAATCCTGGGAAGCTATCAAGGTCCTGATGAGACCTACCAAGGTGCCATCGTCAGGCTCTGCAGGCTGGACGGGCCGAACTGGAGGTTCTCCTCCGGGAGGTACAACTCTGGAGGCTACTCCGGAGTGCTGGGCTTGATCTCCGGGCTGCTGGTCCACGGGAAGTGTTCCACCTTGCTGATCGGCGGGGTCAGGTACAGTGCCGCTGAAGAAGACGACACTGGGAAAACAATAAGGAAGGACCAGGACAGATCAACGATACAAGCATGTGATCAGGTCAAGATTCCAGAGATTCCAAGGATATGAATCGGAGATCAAGGACGAGTACTGATTGAGACATCTATTCGGCAAACCTTCATATTTCTTGAATGCCAAGACCTGCATGGGCCACCACTTAAACCATGTCACACCCCAGAACCAGAATACTGGAGAGCGGGGGCGAACATAGCCAGCTACATATAGTAAAATGGAATCCACCTCGCTATACGGTCACGGCTATCTAGATATGAGGGTTTACTACAAGCCAACAGTCACTTAAGGTCAAGCCTATTGTCTCAATCACAAACAAATAATATAATTGCAAGATGTTAGACCACCAAATATACAATAAAAGGCGTCCCAAATATTACATATTCAGCTGATCATGAAGCTAGTCATACAAAATACGAGGACTAGCAAGAGTTTAAGTCATACATGATCAACCCTAGGATTTATTAATCATATTACAGTCCGTAGGCAGACAGTAAGTAAATGTGCATCGAGCTAACAGGTGCTCATCGGCTAAACGCCTCAAAAGAATAAATTTACAATAGAGTGAGCGAAATAAAATAGAAAACCCACTCGTAGCCCGGGTTCCTTCTAGTCGCCACCATTGGGCTGGAGGTTCGGTAGATCCTCGGGTGCTGCTCCGAAATCTGGCCACACAAAACCAGCTGGGTCAAACCCCAGAAAGAGCAAGTACCACAAAGGAGGCCATAAAATAAGAACAAAGAGCCACCATATCAGAACATAAGAAAATAGAAGAAAAGTACAAGTAATAAAAGTACAGCAGGACAATGAACGACTAGGGACATGAAACCATTCCGGGAGCCAGATTACAACCTGTAAACCAAACAAGGACCGGGGTTGTAATCCTTCGCCTGAATAGCACTTGTCCCTATCCATTTATTGTTAAAAATAAGTAAAACAAACATGCTCAGGAGGAACCAGGTGCTGGAACTAGGCAAGACTTAGACAGGGCTAGATAACATCCATTCAAAAGCGGCCAAGCAATTACTACGGCTTACTACTTTAACTAACTAGGGATTATCACAGACCTAATTACTAACAAGATGCAGTGAGAATTTCCCAGTCCCAAGCCCTGCAGACTATCTAGTTATCCTTCTGCGAGTTGAGAGTATGGTTGGGTATATCGCCCAGGAGACGATATACCCTTAGGTGACTTAGAGGTGCAACACATGACAGTATGCTGGAAATGTGCTCTACTCGTCGGCAAGCTACAAGTCCAATTAAAGCGCCCAGATAACGAGACTGCCTGTGACTAAAAATTCTTCATGAACTATAGTTTGATCTAGTCATTATCCTAATCCATATTCAGTATGAATCTCGGACCGTAGGAACCAGGGAGTCACGTCCTAGACATGATATAAGACAAGACAAGTAGATTGCAGAAGCAAGCAAGCAGGAACACCCACGGTGTCAGAGTTGGTTATGCAAGTCAAGTTAGCCGTCACATCAGCATCAAGTCAAGTCAGGTTACAAGTTACTAGTCAAGTCGCAAGTTACAAGTCAAGAGTGCGCCGCCACGGGCCACTATCAAGTTATCAGGTTACAAGTCAAGAATGCATCCCATCGGGTCAATTTCTAAAAAATTAGAAGGTAACAGGATCATAAATCACAGAAAACCACGAAGACCGTACTAGTCGTAGCAAATATTGAAAATCGTGCCAGGTCGTGTTGGGTCAAGATGGTCGTGCTGTGTGGAACAAGATCTCAAAACCTAATCCACAAAAGAGAAGCCAAGCTTAAAGAAGATAAAACCAAATCATCATGGACAAGTAACTTGCACAGGGGTGGATGGTGCAGGGTGCAAGTTGCGCAGGGTGCAGGTGGCGCAGGGTCAGATGGCGCAGGGTCAAGTGCGCAGGGGATAGATGCGCAGGGGGCAAAGTGCGCTAGATTGGATGGCGCAGGCGATGGATGGCGCAGGGTGCAGGTGGCGCAGGTTGGATGGCGCAGGGGGTCAAGTACGCAGGGGATGGATTCGCAGGGGGCAAAGTACGCTAGATTGGATGGCGCAGGCGATGGATGGCGTAGGGTCAGATGGTGCAGGGGACCAAGCGCGCTAGGGGATGGATGCACAGGAGGCGAAGTACGCCGGCTTAGGCTGCGCTAAGTCGGATTGCGCATGGAGCAAAGTGCGCAGAGATGGAAGATGCAAAAGATGGACGGCGCAGAAGCGGATTGCGCAAGAGTCAAGCGCGCTGGGGGTGAGCGCGGTTCGCCAAAGGGCGAACTGCGCGGTCGGCACTGCCCTAAAGAGCGCTGGCCGAGGGGATGATGCGCGGTTCAGCCCAGAGGGCTGTGCGCAAGTCAGCCCTACGCTAAAGAGCGCAGGCCGAGGGGGGGGTCTTCTTCTCCAAGGCTGAGATGAACTTCTCAAGAACACCAAAACTTCAAATCTTCATATCTTGGCCAAATCAAAACCAAATATAGATTTTCAAAGGTCTAACTTGGGTGAAATTTAATTCTCTTCCACATGGAAGCATCAAAACAAGCAAAAATCAAAGTTTAATAGATCAAAACCAAGAATTTCCAAAAATGGTTAAAACCTAGATCTAAAAAAATAGAAGCTCCAAATCCAAAAATGTCAAGTTCTAATGTTGATCTCCATGTCCTAATCTAGCTAATGGACAAATAAAATAGGGTTCTCATGTGGTGGCAAGGTGCACTTGCCTATGGATGGAGAGTTGTGTGGAGGAAGGAAGAAGATGGAGGAAAATAAATGAAAATAAAGAGGAGAGAGAAAAGTTAGGTGGGATTAAATGGGGGTGGGTTGTGTTGTGTTGAGGGTGGAGCATAGGCTAAGGTGTTCCTCTTGGGTTAAAACCAAATCAAACCAATCCTTCGCCACGAAATAAAACCAAGACAACTAAAACCGAGCCGAGCCGAAACCCAAAATACGAGAAAACCCAAAATTCCACAAGTCAAGAAAAATAAAAATACATGCCAAAATCCGATTACGAGAATTAATACAAAATACGGAAAACGGGGGTGACAAATCCATCACCTTATCGGGTGATGTCCTGCCCTCAAATTTTGGAGGTTTCGCGTCCAAGAACTCCTTTGGCCTAAAGGAAGAGTGTCTATGCGCCGGCTGGGAGTCGTCATCTTCTACGGTCCTAATCTTGGGAGTGCCAGTCGGGTTGGTCACTGCGGTGGTATCTTTACTGCCCGCAAGTGATGATACTATTCGGGCTAAGGCATCCAGCTGCCTCTGCTTGGTCATGCTACGCTCCTAAGCTTCCTTCCGCTGAGTTTATATTAGGACCCGTTGCGCCAGGCTACGTTCCTCAGCTTCCTGTCGCTGAATTTCTATCATGGCCAAAATTTGTTCTACCGGATCGGTCGAGCCAGATAGTCGAGGAGGATCCATTCATCTACAATAGAGTGTAACTTCTGTCAGTCTCATAAAATATTATGGACTTATTGTATGAGACATTGGTTTTCATAACTCAAAATCGAGACCTTTTTAATGCCATCAAAATACTTTATATACTTTTTTGAAATTGATATTGAAATAGGCCAAGGACATAAAGCTGTGCTCTGATACCACTTTGTCATGTTCCGATCCCGCTAGGGTTGTTCGTCCTCGCTTTGATCCATGCGGGATCGTTCGTCCTCGCTAAGGCGTGATGCCGTGCAAGCCTAAGTTATGCTTGCACAAGGCCAGTACCTGCACAATACAACTAGACAAACAAAACACACGCAGCACATTTACTTGTAGAAAATCAAATATTGGACACAGAGATTTGAAATAAAAATACTACTTTTATTGATAACTTGATAGAAATACAAGTACAATTCTTTGTGACTCAAAACACCATAGCTTGGCTTACATTTTTTTTGAACTTTTGAAAATAGCCACAATGCCTATATATCATGTTCCTTTATTACATACTTGAAATATAAAGACATCTTCAAAGGAAAACTTGCAAACTGGAAATGAAACAAAAATAGCTTCGAGGCGATCAACAAGTGCTTTGTAACTCAAAACACCATAGCCTGGCTTACATATTTCTTTTTGAACTTTTGTAAATAGCCACAATGCTCATTTATCATGTTCCTTTATTACATATTTGAAATATAAAGACACTTTTAAAGGAAAATTTGCAAACTGAAAATAAAACGAAAATAGCTTCGAGGCGATCAACAAGCTCCACTGGGTTAGACGAGCTTTAGCGCCTCACCAAAAGTACCCATGTCTCCTTGCTATCTGAAATGATGTCCACAACGTAGATCAGTACACATCATGTACTAGCGAGCGGCTTTTGGTCGAACTCACATAAATCTATACTAAGTAGACAGTGAAGCTAGCATACATTTATTATGTGATATTTATACTTGTCTAGATTCTTTTTAACAATTCATAAGAAACATAAACAATAGAAAGCACTTGCATAATCATTCTTACCCGTCGTCGACAGTCATCTCTACACAAAACATATTAGCACAGTTTGCATATATGAAGCATATTTTCATCAATTTGTTCAGAGTTAGGTTAGCAATAACTCCGATTATATGCATGCACCTAACTACATTTTGGTCTACGGGTCATTTTCCGTGATTAGCCGCTGTGACTCTTTCGTTCAGCTCGTCGCTAGTGTCCACTCTATAGACCCCTCTGATCACAAGGTTTCTTTACCTCAGGGTGTTACTCTAATCTCCCCTATGCCCAGCGGTTTCGATGACCCAAAACTGGTCGTAGAGATTCTGTACTTGTGCACAAGTTGTCCAGGACCAATGTAAGAATGCAACTATATCTTAAAATTCTCTTTTTGCAACCATGCATCATTTTTTACTCTTTATTTACTCTCATCTCTATTCTCTATACGGCAAGCCATATCTTCTCTATCATGTAACTTTAGCAATATTAACATAAATATCTTAGCAGCATTGTAAGAGAGCATATAAGCATTCATATTGAATGAGTAAGGCAACAATTCTCTGAGTTAGCATCCGATTCATTTCTTTATTTTTATCTTTTGTTGGTTCGGCATCTTGATCAGAGAGATGAAACAAAAGAGTGGACTAGAGACCATTTTTATTAGGGCGTGGAGATAAATGTTAGTCCGGTCAAAGCAACTCACCGAGATTAAATCTTATTCGAAAGAAGGAGGGACTTCATGAACCATTCACGCACCGCCTATGCGTCCTGTATTGACACCAATATTTGATTAGAATACTTCGGTCTCTTTTTTTTTCAAGATTCGGAATGAATGCGTAATACGATGAAAGCGAACAATGAAAACCAATCATCGAAAATCAACACAAAAATGCATTCATCAAAACCAAGCAGCGAAAGAAAACATCCAACAAAAACCAAAAACTCTTGGACTCATTCCAATAGAATCTGATTCATTAGTTGGAAATGTTCATTGTATTCCATCCGTGACCAATCGATATCGGCAAAGATTGTCACAATCCGTACCCACTTTTTCGGATACGAGACTTGTCCAAGCCAACCTACGCCGCAGAGTCGGCGGTAGAACGATGTTACGGCCAAGATGCTCAAAATCACAAAAAAATAACATTTACTGCTCATTCACATTTCTAAATTTATTACAACATTTATATTTAAAGAAAATACAAAGTTTTACAATTAATAAAAATGATACAACTTCTATCTAATTTCTAGGTTTCTGTCTGGAAGGACACCCGTATCTCCCAATGCTATGTGAAGCCACAATTAACCTAAAAAATGTTGGTTTCCAGTCAAAAATGGAACAAACACACAAACCGACGACAATGCGAGAATACAATAGAATTAACAAGACATGAAAATAATATATGAGAGATAAAAACTAGAAAGTACTGATGACATGGCAGGTGGGGAAGAAGACAAGAAAAATAAAATAAAATACAACTACCTATGTGATGTGAAATATCTGTTTTGACATGTGAACGGCTAGGGGGTAAATCCGGCACCTGCACGTGTCGTGTACATATGCTATTATTCACGAATAGACATCATGGGGATAGTTCTGGGTAGTCCACATGCCTACTAAGATATCTCCCCTCCCGACTACTCCATATGACGAGCGTGTCAACAAGAAGCAAGATATATGTATAAACATGATATGTAAAAACTACTATGAATTGAAAAGCAATCAGAAAGTACACTTGCCTGAGGTCCTTAACTGGGAAAACCAATAGTACAACCACATCAGATGAGTCACTAAAAGTCAACACATGCAAAAAGTCTCCGGATGCTGAAATAAATATTACCAATATTCTCAGAATAGTCAAATTAGCTAGAATTGCTTGTCCTTAAGTCCAATTCTGGACACATGAGAGACAAAACGATAATTTTGGGTCAAAACGGTATCCGCCGTTGGACCCGCTTTGCACCGAAAAGTGTGCCAGAGTCAGCGGTATCTAAAGTCTTCAAACTATATGTCAACAGGTCCAATTTTTCTATATGAACCCAAATGTATGTCCAAATTTAGATTTCGACGGACCGTGCACAAAATCGCCCGTTGAGTCGGACCGTGGAGCCCACAAAACGACGGTCCGATTCAACTGTCTCAGAATTGGACCAAACTTGGCATACAGGACCAAAAAAAATGATACGGTCCTGTTGGCGTAAGTTTTATCTCAATCTGACGAACGTGCACAAAGTAATTAGGAAATTTGTACAGAGGCCGATACGGTGAATTTTGACGGATATGCATCAAATTCGTCGTGCACACGCAACCAATTTGAATTCCGTCAAAGCCCACATGTCCACGAAGCTGATACGCACCTTTCGATGCCTTTGGTTCATGACCACGTCACCCGGATTGGTGGGACGCACGTCGTATCGAGGGTTTTTTCTAAGTTTTGGACAGTTTAAAAATAGGTTTTTTTCGAACTTTGGAAATAGTTTAACGGCAATATAATCAATGAAAAATAAATCTATAAATGGGGTTGCCATCTCGTATATGTTCTCAACATACGTGTTAATTAGATTGCCTAAACTGTCGAGGAATCGACGATTATACGCCCTCCAAAACAGCCTCAGGACAGTTCATTTGTGTTCTATTTTTACAGGTTTTCGACCAACTTTGGGTCGATCTCATGGACTGGTCGTGCATCCTATACGAAATCTAATTACTGGGTTTCGAGGCGGTTATGTTGGCTTTCCAAACCAGTTTACAATTCATGAAATAGTGGAGTGTCGAGAGAGGGATCTTACCGAGAAAACGGGGCTTGTAATCCTCTGTTGCTGTTCCATCCCGTGCATGTGCGCGCGCACGGCGTCCTTGGCCGCCGTCCGGCGGCTCCCTGGCGGCGCTCCGGCGTTGGAGTGACCGCCCAGGAGACTGGGGAGGGCGGCGTGTATTAGGGTTAGGTTTCCTCGCGATCTCTCTCTCAATCTGTCTCTCGTATATATATAGGTTTACGTACAGAGTTGGGGGCGGGGGTGTGTTTCGCTCGGCCTGGGGAGGGTTTACTGCTGCTTTAATAAGAGTTGTGGGGGGAATTAGTACTCGGGCTTGGGCGAGTTGTTGGGGCCGGGTGTTTTGGTTTTTATTCTTTTTCTTTTTCTTTTCTTTTTCTATTTATATTTAGTAAGTGTATATATATATATATATATATATATATATATATATATATATATATATATATATATATATATATAAGTTAGGAAAAAATGTTGTAAAGTGAGGAAAATGAGGTCGACCTTAGGTAACTTACCTAAGGTCGACCTTAGGTACATTTTCCTCATATATATATATATATATATATATATATATATATATATATATATATATATATATATATATATATATATATATAAATATATGTATATTTGTATATACATACACATATACGCCCATATATTTGTATTTGTATATACATGCACATATACATCTACATATATATATATATTTATATATACATACACCTGTACACCTATATATAAAAAAACATGTATATATATATATATATATATATATATATATATATATATATATATATATATACATATATACGTACACATACACAATATACGTACACATACACAATATATAATATTTATTTATATATTCATACACATATATAATATATATTCATATATATTCATATTCACATACACATAAACACATATTATATATATATATATATATATATATATATATATATATATATATATAATATATATATATATATATATATATTATATATTGTGTATGTGTACGTATATATACATACATATATATATATATATATATATATATATATATAAAACAAAAAACAAAATATATATATATTATATATTTATATATATATATATATATATATATATATATATATATATATATATATATATATATATATATATAATATATATATATATATATATATATATATATAAATATATATATATATAATATATATATATTTTGTTTTTTGTTTTATATATATATATATATATATTTTTTTTTTGTTTTATATATATATATATAAAAAAATATATATATATATATATATATATATATATATATATATATATATATATATATATATATATATATATATATAATATATATATATATATATATATATATATATATATATATATATATATATATATATTATATATATATATATACGTACACATACACAATATATAATATTTATTTATATATTCATACACATATAATATATATATATATATTTATTTATTTATTTATTTATATATATATATATATATATATATATATATATATATATATATATCTTTAAAAATATATATATATATATATATATCTTTACATCTAAATAAACTCCATAATACCAATAACCCACTAAAAAACCCAAAGAGTCTTGGTGAACCTATCTGGCCCTAGAAAATTGTACCAATATTCTAAAACTCTATTTAATTATTAATAATACCCATTTTGTATAAATAACCAAATATTTAGAAAATATTATTAAGTCCACCCAAAAAGCTAGGGAATATTTGTACGTACCTAAAAGTATGTCTACATTGGCTTGGGCTTGGTTTGGGTCCAATCTGGACTAGTTTGATACAACCGGATTCCCTAAAACTCAATAATATAATTAATAAATAAATAATCTTCGGTAAGGGTTAAGTCGCAACTCGGCCTGGTTTTCCTAGTTAGGACATCACTATGGCTCGGCCTCCCCTACCAGGGCTAATACACTAGTCAAAATACGCCACTGCACTATCCGTGTCATAATTTCTAGTCGTCTTGTACTCCAATTCCTAACTATGACTAAAATCATCTACCGTAATAATTAAATAATTAATTATTTATAGAATCTAAAAATCACCATTTAAATAATAATAAAATATTTCAAAATTTTTGGGAAGGGGAGCTACAAATCTACCCACCTTAAAATAATTTCGTTCTCGAAATTCTAATTCGTAACTATTCTTAAAATTTGAAGTCTACCATTACCTTAATCTCCTCAATTTAATTCTTCAAAATATTTTATAACCTTTTCTAGCCATTTTATAACTCCGAATACTTGAGGACTTCTACCCACCTTTGATTACACTACTCCTCACAGCTAAATCTTATAATCTTCTAACTAGTTGCTAATAATCCTACCAACAGATATCTACTGCTTATGGCATCTGCAATCCTCCCATATCTATCAAGCAATCCAAAATTTAATAAGCAACAAATTTACACAATTAGCTAAGAATTATTAATAAATTCTAATAAGCATGACCATTCATTGCTCTGAAATAGGAAGGACTGGAAGATAAGGAAGAGTAATCGAGAGCAATTATGAAGTTTCAGAGCGGTAGAGCGTATCCAATGATACAGATAAAAAAGAAATTTTATGAACCATTGACTTGTTTGCTAGTTTGGGCTACTCTAGTCCAGTCACTTGCTATATCGAAGAACCCTTCGTTTCTTAGAGGGGCTTGTAATCTATGAAATACAGAAGTTCTGTTCTCAAAACTAATCTAAACAGGGTTCCAAAACAAAACGAAATTTGAGAAATCGAGATTGTGATCTTTTTCGTGGTTATTTAAACACACGAGCAAGGGATATAAATGCAATACAAGATCGTATCGCGACGTCCAGGTAAGGGTTACGAATGACTTCACATTCTAAGAGGTAGGGACTACATAATAGGTATAGGGACCTATTTCAATTAGTTCGGTCTTATAGTCCAAATACGGTGGTATGCATGGATGGGCTTTACTGGGTCTTAATGGGTTCCCTATTGGACATCAGTCGTTGGTTGGATGAACCTTGGATTTTAATCTATATTGACTGGATAAGGTCCCGAGATAGAACTATTTCTATTAGGCTAGGGTATCCTAGAATAGGTTTCTACCCAAGGGGTTGAGCTACTTGTCCGTCAGGTTGGTTATCTAGGTTCATAAATCCCAAAAATGTGCCTTCAGTGACTTTTGTGTTTAAGTAACACATGAGGCCTCAATTGGGTGGCATACTAGTGGCATGTGCGTAATGGGCTTCGAGTAAATCGTAACCTTATATTAGGTCGAAGGAATTGAGTCGAGGTTGAGGCTCTAATGCAAGTCAGGAAGTATACCGACATTATGGTAAGGGTTATAGCTAGTCCCTTTGACCTGAAAGTCGTACTATAAAAATAGAGTACAAGGAGACGGGTTTGAGTGGGACATGATATACCTAGATGAAGGTGGACTCGTCTAGATCTTGCATGTGAAATCTGTTGGAAGGCAACATCTGGTCTCGTGCTCCGAATATTAAAGACATGGACGGGGACACAAAATGATCTAAATAGAAAGTGGGAGTCCATGGGGCACTAATTATCCTCCTAATGGAAAATATTCTAATCAATCGGTAATCCTCGTATATCCCAAAAAAATTTAGAAGGCTTACAGTCTACTCACCTTAGAAGCTAGGACATAGTTTTAGGAATAATGAGGTTAGAAGGATTCTAAAGTCCGGATATTGTACCTCGACTCTTGTTAAAAAAGAACAAGGCATGGCGTAACGAAATACGGTAGATATAAGTCAGGTCAAGGATCGTTCCTCAATAAATAGAAAATGAGTGTGTACAATGACACATGGTCGATAAAAGGAGAACGATCTACTCGTTTATAGTATAGAAGAGTTATTGACGGGGTAACCAACTCTAAGGCACATCATATGAAAAGATTTCTAACAACTGAGTCGTAAATTTCTACTTATGTCAGACCTGCCAGACTATTGTCACAAGGGTTCTAGTTAAACCAAGCTTCAAACAAATGATTAGAGGCTCACAACATTTGGTCTCTTGAGAATAGGTAGTCTCCTAGGTTGGCATTTGATCAAGGGAAAGATCCTAATCATTCTCGAACTCCAATGACTAGAAGATCAAGATAGTAGGTTTAGTGTCGAAGGAAGGACGAGTAACTCAAGGAAAGGTTCTAGTCACATGGTTGGCCGATGGTAGCTACACTTGTGTATACAACTATTATGGCCATAGGGATACTTTGAATCTATCTATCAAATACGAGCATTCGCCTTTCCAATTAGTGAAAGACAAAAGCAAATAAGGAGTTCAAGAAAGATATCATCGAATACAATTACGTAATTCAAGGGCGAATGTATAAATCAAAAGAAATTGTCAATACAGTCGCGGATGAGGCCCTGGATACCTCTATATCTCAATCCACGTAGGATAGTTAAATGAAAAGCGAACCAAATGCATCATGGTTGATCAGACCGTAATACACTGATTCTGATTAGACAATATGTTAGCGGGCGTCCCCAATAAATATGTGTCTTAAATCAAGCTCGATAAAAGAGTAAGCTTGCAAAAACTAGGCTGTAATAGCAGCATTGGTCAAGAGAGTCAAAATATAAATATGCGAGATTTTTGAAAAGAGGCACAAGTGGTTCAAGTTTTGAGATAATCAAAACCTTACCTGGTATTCTTGCTTATACATTCTTCCTACTATCTTCCTATCCATAAGGCCTTGGTCGACTAATGGGTTATGGAACTCTAAATTCTTTATTCGGGGTAACCTATTAGTGTCAGTCAATTACCTCGTCAATAGATCACTAGGACCACGGAAGGCTAGGTCGGTGGACACGCTACCCAATTTACAGTACTTTCACTAGTATTGGATTTAGATCTTATGGGACACACAGGGCATTTTTTTCTCTATTCTTTATAGTATCCTAAACTTGTAATCACGTCTGAAGTCATTTCACCGAGAATTATGCCTCGCCCGTATACTCTGGCTGTGACAAACCCTTGGTTACGTGATTCAGATGTGATAAGCTATCAGGTACTCTACCTTATATTGACACAAGGGCCTAAAGAGGTCAACGAAGATATAGTTTTAGCAATGTTCCATAAACTACAATTCTTCGAAATGATTTCAATTCTATGGGTTGTGCTCGCCAGTGCGCTGCTGGCTGGCCATCGCAGTCGTTAAATTACTCCAACTATTTTCCTAAGAACTTCAAGGAGCTGCTAGAGATT
>JANAVB010038620.1:4685342-4687842 GCA_029216955.1 Iris pallida | reverse complement strand
ACAGTCCTGAATATATTTATGCTGTAGAAAATTATACAGTCTTAACTACACGAAGGCTGTAAAAAAATTCTACGTCTATACATATTTGTGTAATCAAGACTGTAAAAAAAATTCTCTGTCTATGCATATAGTTTATTGTAGAGACTAATTTATGTCTATGTATGAGACTAATTTATGTCTATGGTATTTTTGTCATCATAGTTGAATCCGATAAAAAAGTTCACAAGTACTGCTCTCTCAATCTATGTCTGTATAGAGACTAAATTTTGACAGTCTTTCCAATTGGTAGGACTATTAAATATTTAACAGTCGTAAAGAAAACATGTTGTCCATTGAACAACATATTTTTCTCTATAATTGTCAAAACTTATGACACTTCATTATCGTCCCCGTCGCCACTATGGGCGAATTTTTGAAGTTCAAAAACCTAAAATGGGTTCGAAACTTTGAAAATTCGTCCAAATGAATCATAAACTAAATTTTAGTTACTAGAAGATGAATTTAGGTATGAACGTGTATTGGGAACAATATTGAAATTAGGAAAGAAATGAGAAAAGGATGAAAAGAAAAAAAAATGGCTTTTATACTAATGTGGTGGCAGCCCCTATAGCACTACTAAAATAAGTCAAATTAGCGACATCATGATACGTCGCTAATAATGACATTACGTCGCTAATCGTAATTGGCGACGGCTTTAGCGACGTAAGTGAAGGTCGCTTTTAAGCTAGTCGCAGATGGCAAATCCGTCGCCCTACGTCGCTGTTTGCGACATCCCAGCCGTGTCGCTAGGTCGTCGTAAAGTTAGCGACGTAGCACGACAAAAACTTTACGTCACAACTTAGCGACGTAGTGCGACTTCTTAGCGACGTTTACTTCTATTAACGTGATGACGTGGCATGCCTACCACGTCAGCAAGGTGGCGACGTACAGCGACGTAATGCCGCTAATTAGCGACGTATAGCGACATCCACTTTCCGTCGCTATCCGTCGCTATCCGTCGCAGACTACTGAAAAAAATTAAAAAATATTGTGTATTTTTGTTATGTTTGTCTGTGTTTACAGTGTTCGAACCATCGACAGTTTTGCTTACTTTTCTATGTTTTCTCTTGGATAGAAAGAGCAACAGTTCATGGTGCACTTCTCAGAGCTTCCTCTTCACGTCCTTCACCTTCTCGGAATCCTGTGACGTCCCGAGAGAGTGAAGGATGTGAAATGAGCTCTCAGAAGTACACCATGAACAGTTGCTCTTTCTGTCCAAGATAAAACATACAACATATCGAAACTATCGATGTTCCGAACACTACATTTCACACACACTGTAACATAGACACACATCATCACAAAAATACACATTATATTTTTTTTAAAATTTGGGCAGCCCCCTTTGTATATCAGATCATCGCTTATAACCCAGCGTAGGTATATTGTCATCCCCGTCACAGATATCATCATAATTAAGTCTCCCATCATAACAGTCTACAACTAATAGATGAATAACATTCTTCCATCATAACAGTCTACAACTCAAATATCATACATATACTCATGAAAATACCAACAAATTAAATATCACAAACATACATGTCCAACAACACACATGTCAACAGAGTCAAAAACTAATAAAAATCAGTGTACAGAACGGTCAATGGGCCAATAGGGCCAATACATACAAAGATGATAAAAAAATATACTGGATCACTGAGGACCCCTGCCGCGCATCTGGGATAGAATGTACTCATACTGCTCGCTGGATGAGCTGCACCGTTAGGGCAGTAGGAGGCAGTACAATCTCTGGAGTCGGCCGTCGATGGATCGGGAGGACGTATCTGCTCCAGCTCTCGCTTCGCTCACCATGCGCAGCCAGGGTACTCATCATCCTCTGAGTACTCTCCTCAATCGAAGCCGATACCTGAGTAAGTGAGGCAGACATGTCCTTTGTGATCCCTCCAGCTCACTTGTCTACGCTCTGTACACTACGTAGACTCGGTGAGCGTATGCAAGCTGGCAGCTGTAGCCTTTGCAGACTCATCAGCTCATGTATGCTGCGCTCGACCGTATCAAATCGTCCGGTGATCATCGGAGGATCGGATCGTCGCTCGACCGCATCAGAAATCTGCTGCTGCAACTTGCAACGCAGCTCGTCGATCTGATGACGAATATCCTGAGCTCGTGACGACGCCTGCGAAGCCGGAGACTGCGCACTGATAGAGGGGGCTCGGGATGACTCCGAAGCCAAATACGTGCCGTAGGATCCCGTACCGTAGTACTACCCTTCTGTACCGCCAACGGCGGTCATCCAGAGGTCGTCCGGCGATGGAGCTGTAGGCGGCTGGGAGGAAGTACCAGCCCCTCCCTCTGCTGGCACACTAGCAACAGCAGCCGCCTCCTCCTATAGCCGAACAACTCGGCCTAGAACAATGTTTGCTAACATGTAAGTGTTTGCTAAATCTATATTGATATCTATTTTCCTGTTTTCTAAATTATAGTAAATTAATATAAA